>JAHRHZ010000051.1:18194118-18303568 GCA_024137785.1 Ginglymostoma cirratum | reverse complement strand
TGAAGGGTCAAGTTTTCCTGCTCCTATGATGCTGCTTGACCTGCTGTGTTCATCCAGCCCCATGCTTGTTACCTCCAGTTAAAGTGCTGTTATGCCCCTTTCTTTAGTAACATTGGAATGATGTTGAATTGATGTGGGGTTTCTGTCTCCAGAGGCATCAGGCCTAATTGAAGATGAGATTTTCACAAGCATCTCCTGAGCTGGTAGGTTCACACCAGTCAGAAACAGTAAGATGCCATTCTTTTTGTCTGGAAGCAAGCTGAGTATAGAACTGTTTGGTACAGGCAGCAATATGGTTTCACTAACCTTTAACCGTTGGGGTTTCTACTCATCCTCGACTACAACGTCTTCACCTTCGACAACCAGCTCTTCATCCAGGCACGTGGAACAGCCATGGGGACCAACTTTGCACCCCAATATGCCAACATTTTCATGCAGAAGTTCAAGCAAGACTTCTTTGCTGCGGAGGACCTCCGACCAACGCTATACACCAGATACGTTGATGTTTATTCTTTGGACTCATGGTGAGGAATCACTGAAACAAATACATAGCGCTATCAACAAGTTTCATCCCACCATCAGACTTACCGTGGACTACATTTCAGAATCAGTCTCATTCTTGGACACGTGCGTCTCCATCAAGGACAGACACCTCAGTACTTCATTCTACTGCAGGTCTATGGATATCCTCATGATGCTGCACTTATCTAGCTTCCACCCTAAACATATTAAAGAAACCATCCCCTATGGACAAGCCCTGTGCATATACAGGATCTGCTCAGATGAGGAGGAACGTGACGGATACCTAAAGATTTTGAAGGATGCGCTCATATGAACGGCATACGATGCTCAACTCATCGATCGTCACATCCCACGTGCCACAGTGTAAAACCACACCTCAGAAGACAGACACTGGATATGACTGATAGAGTATCCTTTGTTGTCCAGTACTCCCTTGGAGCGGAGAAGTTACGCCATGTTCTTCACAGCCTTCAATGTGTCATTGAAGATGATGAGCATTTTGCCAAGATCTTCCCTATGGCTCCACTTCTCGTCTTTATACAACTGCCAAACCTTAAACAAACCGTTGTTCGCAGAAAATTACTCAGCCTCCAGGACAGCATCTACCACAACATCACGCAATCCCGTCATGGCAACTTCTGCAGGACATGTCAGATCATCTGTATGGATACTGCAATCACGTGGGAGCGCCACCCACCACATGTGACTTGGCCAATGTTGCCCATCTCATGCGCTGCAGACAAGGATGCCCTGAGGCATGGTATATTGGTGAGACCGCGCAGATGCTGTGACAACAGATGAATGGATGCTGCACTACAGTTGCCAGACAGGAATGTTCCCTCCCAGTCAGGGAGCACTTCAGCGGTCAAAGGCATTCCGCCTCTGATCTTCAGGTCCTACAAGGTGGACTTTAAGATACACATTAACACAGAATCACCGAGCAAAGACTGATGGCAAAGTTCTGTACCTGTGCAGATTACCTCAACCGTGATCTTGTGTGTCGAGCTACATGTGACCCTACCACACAGTCCTGTATGTGTAAAATCTTCGGAACTGTCCTGTTTTGACACTATCACCTTGATTAGTTTTTACAGATTCGACTTGTATATTACTCTGGTTAGACCTTCAGCATGCAATACTTACGCCTATCATGTTATTCCAGTCATTTAGTTTGTCTCCAGCACCACCTTTGTTTTTAATTTTTTTTTGTAATTATCTCTCTGTCTCACCTAATTGCATTATAGGTCATCCCTTCATTGGTTATTCAGCTGTTGACATTTTACTCACTGTCTAACACTCTTGATCACCTGCAGAGACTTATTATCTGACACTCCACTCGGACCAGTTGTATGATCTTTTGAACTCTCAGCCCTTGATCTCTCTGCCTATAACCTCTACGTCTGTGTGCTCTTCTCTCTCGCTGTGCTTACAGATATGTGATTACAGATAAACCTGTTAGACTATAACCTGGTGTCATGTGACTTCTGGATTTCTAGTTTCAGTGCACTTGTGCCCCTTTTCTTTTTACTTGAATAACTTCAGATCGACTGAGACATCAGACCCATTTAAACATGGGATTTTCTCAAGCATCTTTTGAGGTTACAGATTGACACCAACCAGAAACTGTAAACTGCCATTCATTTGTCTGGGAGTAAGCTGAACGTCTAAATTTTCAGTGCAATGACTAGCTTTCTAGTCATTGGCCTCACTGACCTTAGGGTATATCCAACCATCTGAAAATACCAAATAGATTGTCAGATAGCAGTTTCTTACACTGACTGTGAGTCTGCCCCTCAGTATATAAATGGTGGTTTCTGCATCATCAGAAGTATTGAAACATTTCATAGCTACTTTTTGAATTAGTTCTTTAATGATTGCTTAAATCCCCAGCCTTGCATTTCTGAGAAGTGCTCATGTCTTACATGGAACTTGTGTATCTACGTAGAAATCATGCCATGATTAGAATAATTTGATGAAGACCAATTGAACAAATGAAGGAGACAATATAAAACTAAGCTGCAAATCGATCTTTAGCTCATGAAATGTTTTTGAAACTGTATGGTTATGATTTGTCTAATAACCCAATAAATAGAGAATATATTTTTAAATTTAAGTCTTTGAATTGTTGATAATGCATTTGTTTTTAATATCCTAGTGTTTTATTGCATGTCCGTGCTTGCATCAGCTGCCTTATGTTGTAATTAAAATATGGCGGCAGCCAAATTCAGTTTTAAATGGTTTCTGATCTACAGAATAATTTATAAACTACGTTCAAGAATCATATAATTGGGATTGTAATTTCATTTTGTAGTTTTTCAAATGATGTTCCTATCATTTTTAGGCCTGGCTTGTACGATTGCTGTAATTGGTGTTTCTTTTTTAAAGAAACAGTCTGCCCTGTACATTGAAGCTATGCTTGTAGAAACATATTGCAGAAATTGTTGATCCTGTAGTGTTGTAAAACTTGTTGAGGGTATGTTGAATGTTAGTGTTGTGAACACAAGATTGAAACCCATTGTTACAACAGTTTGATGTATGCATTGTGCATCATGTGGAATGTTGCTGAGAAACCAGTGGGTTTAGGTTGCTCATTATTACTGTCAAATGTTGCAAGTAGGGTCAGTAGAAAGGTGAATGAAATATTACGTGTAGATCTCCAGTGACTTTAGTTTCAGGCTGGACATGCTGATAATAAACATAAGTGCAGGATTTATGATGCATTGGCAGTTGAAGTAGGTATGGAAATTGGGAGAGCAATATTCCATTTGTGCAGGTGGAAGGACAGGTTGCGAGAGTGGTATGAGCAGTTTATCGAGAGGTATTGATAAGTACGTGGGCAAGATGTTGGCAAATAGAGTATTGTATAGAAAAATATGATGTTCATTTTGGTAGGGATAATGAAAGAACAGTATTATTTGAATGGAGAAAAATCGCAGGAACCTGCAATACAGACTTGAGGTACTTTTGCATGATGCATAAAGCTGGTGCATGTGTAGCAGGTAATCCAGAATGCTAATGAAATGTGGCCCTTATTTGAGTTGAGCAGAAGGGTATGGAAATTTTATTGCAGCTTTACAAGGTGCAGATGAGACCACATCTTGAGTACGATGAGCAGTTTTGGTTCCACTAAGGAAAGATATCATTTCATTAGAGGCAGTTCAGAGAAGATTCGTTCGGATGATCCCTGTTACGAAGGGACTATCTTATGAGCAAAAGCTAAACAGGTTCTACTTGAGTTGAGAAGAATGAGAGGTGACCTCATTGTATATAATCCTTAGGGGACTGGACAGGATAAGACAATTAAGGGGCACCAATTTAAGACTGGGATGAGGAGAGATTTCCTTGGAGGGTTGAGAATCATTGAAATTCCTTGCCGCTGAGGGTTGTGGGGGGCAGTCCCTGTGTATATTTAAGGCTGAGATAATGAGATATTGATTAGTGGGGGAAATCAGTGTTATGGGAAAAAGACAGGAAAGTGGACATGAGGAATGTCAGATTAGCCATCATCCTGTTGAATGGTAGAAAGACTTGTGGGGCCAAATGTCCTACTTCTGTTCTTGTTTAAGCCTAAATAAAGAAGGTAGTTGCCTGATTCAGAGTTAGAACTCAAGCACTTGGAACTTCTTTATCGAATGAAGGGTCGGTCACTGTAGGTAAAATTGTCTCTGAGCAGATAAAGAAATTATAACTAAATGACATGGCCTTCATGCACAGAGACTTGAGTGTAACGTAGGCTGAGTAAATATGCTGTTGGAAATTTGATTCAAAGCAAGAATTAGGTGCAGAGGGGGATAGAGATGCTTTAACTAAGGTTTATTACAAAGAAGTAAACTCTCCAGAGTGAAATAAGTGGGAGAGGATTAAAGGCACAGATCGAGAGGCTAACCTGCAGCGAGATCAGTGGCTGAATGATGTCTCAAAGCATGGTGTGATGGGGACACAGGGAAAGAAGCTGATTTGAGGAGTAGCTATGGTGAATATTTCTAGTCTTTAAAAGGAAGGTCTTCAGTTTGTGTTTAGGTCTGTTGTGTTTTTCTTTTTTTCTTTAGAAGTAGCTGCTTGTTTGTTTTTATTGTAACGATATCTAATTTGTAATAAAGAGCAGGGAATCTAGTGTAACTAATTTATAAATTGTCATACATTAGTGATGACAGGACAGGTAATGTGTGCTACTGCAGCACTTGATGCTTCTGGACATCAGTGTGATCTAGAGTGAACACATCTGTAGTGAGGTGATGTACTTTGGGAAGAATAATAGGAAGGCAGAATACTGGGTCAATGGAAAGATTCTTGGTAGTGTGGATGTGCAGAGGGATCTTGGTGTCCAGGTACATAGATCCCTGAAAGTTGCCACCCAGGTTGATAGTGCTGTTAAGAAGGCATACGGTGTGTTGGGTTTCATTGGTAGAGGGATTGAGTTCCGGAGCCGTGATGTCATGCTGCAACTGTACACAACGCTAGTGCGGCCTCACTTGGAATATTGCGTACAGTTCTGGTCGCCCCATTACAGGAAGGATGTGGAAGCATTGGAAAAGGTGCAGAGGAGATTTACCAGGATGTTGCCTGGTCTGGAGCGAAGGTCTTATGAGGAAAGGCTGAGGGACTTGGGTCTGTTCTCATTGGAGAGAAGAAGGCTAAGAGGGGATTTAATAGAGACCTACAAAATGATCAGAGGATTAGATAGGGTGGACAGTGAGAGTCTTTTTCCTAGGATGATGACGTCGGCTCGTACGAGGGGGCATAGCTGCAAATTGAGGGGTGATAGATTTAAGACAGATGTCAGAGGCAGGTTCTTTACTCAGAGAGTGGTAAGGGCGTGGAATGCCCTGCCTGCCAATGTAGTTAACTCAGTCACATTAGGGACATGTAAACAGTCCTTGGATAAGCATATGGATGATGATGGGATAGTGTAGGGGGATGGGCTTAGATTAGTTCACAGGTCGGCGCAACATCGAGGGCCGAAGGGCCTGTTCTGCACTGTATTGTTCTGAGTGTTTGCAGCTTAAATTTAGGAACAGAGTTAGAGCAACATCTGCAGCTCAGATTCTAGCATCTCCACATTAGGAAAGGGGAAGGTTACCTGGACGCTTTGCTCCAGAGGGCTGTCACAACCCTCAGACTCAGTAATTCAATTGGTCTGTGATGAAAGATGTGGCACTTACTGCCCATGCGGAAGGTGGAAGGTGCAAGGTCCTAGGAGACTGCCGTTGAGCGGCCTTGTCCCCTGGAATTATACAACATTTACAAGGTTTTTGCAAGTTATGTAGTTGAGAGTGGGAACTACAAGGAAAATGGGCAAACTGACCACGATACCTTGACCATGGAACCATTGAAATAGGAAGGTGGTAGTGATAGCTACCTTCCTCTGTAGCCATGAGCGGGAGTCCCAAAAGCATATAGTCTGTCTGGTGCCAGAGTAGGGCATCTATTTGGGATTGGAGAAAATTTGGAGTGGGACAGGAGGGCTTCAGTTGTCATCATCTATGTTGGTACCAAATAAATTGGGTCTGGGAAATTCTCTTAAAGATTTTGAATGGTTAGAAGCAAAATTAAAAAGCAGAACTTCCAAGTTCATTATCTCTGGATTATTTCCTGAGCCATGGGCAAAAAGGCATTGGGTGCGTAAAGGCGAGGAGTTAAATGCATGACTCGGAGATTGATGCAAGTGAAATGGGTTTCGGTTCATAGGTCACTGACACTGGGGTAGAAGGTAGTTCTCCCAATGGGAAGAAATTCACTTGAACCATGCTGGGACCTGTGTCTTGGCAAATTGAATAATTAGGGCTTTAACTAATTTGAAGGGGAGATGTAGAAATAAAAATATAATATGGGAAAATGTAAGGCTATGCACTTTGGCAGGAAGAATAGAGGTGTGGAATGTTATTTAAATGGAGAAAGCCTAAGGCAAATGGAGTGTTGGCTTTTAATTCAAAGGGAATGGAATCTAAAAAGGAAACTTTGCTAAAATTATACGAGGCTCGAGTCAGACCATAACTGGAATACTTTGAACAGCTTTGGGCCTGTTATTCAAGGAAACATATACTGGCATTGGAGGCAGTCCAGAGAAGGCTCTCAATGTTGATACTGGGTGTGGAAGGTCTTATGAGGAGAAGTTGAGTATGTTGGGCCCATACTCATTGGAATTTAGAATAAGTGTCAACTTTATGGAAACATGAGTCTTCAGGTATTTGACAGGCTTGATGTAGAAAGGTCATTTCACTTTGTTGGAAACTCTAGGCCCAGAGGGCATAATCTTGGTGTAGACCATTTTAGATGCAAGCGGAGGAGGAGGAATTTCTTGAGGGCAGTGAATTTATGGAATTATTTACTGCAGAGGGCTATAGATGCTGAGTTGTTAAGTAAATCAAGGATATGGAGAAAAGGCAGAAAAGTTCAGTTGAGAACTGTCTTAATAGGCCATGACCTCACTGAATGGCAGAGCAGAATCTGCTGTCTGAACTACCTGCTTCTGCTTCTACACTTAATACCATAATTACTTGTATGTTTGTAGAAAGTCTTGCTGTTTTTCTGTTTCTTACCAGTTTGTTTGCATAGTCAGTTTATCCCTTTGTTACGTTTTTAGTCAATCTCTGTTGGTTCCTGAACAAAAATTCCCAATCCTCTGGCCTACCATTAGTTTTCGCGGCTTTGAATGCCCTTAGTTTCTGTTTGGATTATTTTTCTTGTGTGGTTGATGTATATGGAACCTGTGTATTTGGTGACTATTTTTGTCTTCAGAGGCAGTTTTCCAGTAGCACATTTGGATGGTTGCTTTAGATCTCCCTGGCCAAGATGGTCTGGCACTTGTGATGAATGCGCACATTGCCTCTGAGGATTCACACATGAAAGATATCAACGATGAAGGAGTTCATGACATTCATGGCTTTTGTAGAAATTCTAGTGGAATGATGGACCTCGGTCAGCTCCAAGGACACGTAGGTTGAGTAGCTCTGTTTCCAAGTATTTCTTTGTATCTTGGATGGCTTTTATTGACTTTGTTGAGAGACTGTTTTAATCCCTTTCAAAATGCAGCACCTTTTGACGCAGCCGCTGACTCAAGCATGGCATTTGATTGCAGCGAATTCAAAATAGACTTAGCGTTGGCCCGTACAGAGATTGAATCTGCGACCTTGGTGTCATTAGCATCACGTTGTAACCAAATGAGTGAACCAGCCATGCCGCCATGCTTAGTGTAAAGTTATCATCATTCCAGAAGGCCAGTCTCACATCAGAGAGCAGTTAACTGGAGGGTCACCATGCCTCAGGCAAAGAGGTTGAGAAAGAGGGACCTTCATGGTAATCTCAGCTGGTGACAGCATTGTTGGCATTACTCTGCATTGCAAACCAGCTGTTCAGCCAACTAAGCTTTGCTGTCCTTGACCAACTTTGTTATTCGCAGATGGCTGAACCTTCTCATCGGTTCATTTTTGACTGGAATAAACTTTTGCCGGGCATTGTGAAATATTTGCTTAAATGTCTGCTGCTGCTCATCTACTAACCTTCCCCTTGGTCTGTTTTTCCATGGCTTATGCCTATCTAATTGCATTTACTTAAGTTGACACTGGTTTGAGATCTGAATTGACTTCCCTCCAACTGAATTTGAAATTCTACCATGTTGTGAAATTTATCTGCAGAGATTCCATAACTATGGAATTTCATATTAATCCTACCTCGTTACATATTACTTCGTCGAGAATAGCTTGTTCCTGGGGAAGGGATTTTTCTTCATTTGATTTGTTAGGTGCCTATTCTATGAAAGTGGAGTCACGGGTAGACAGGGTAGTGAAAAGGGCATTTGGCATGCTTGACGTCCACGGTCAGAGCATTGAGTATAGGAGTTGGGGTGTCATGTTGTGGCTGTACAGGCATTGGTGAGGCCACTTTTAGAATCCAGCATACAATTCTGGTAACACTTCTATAGGAAAGGTGTTGTTAAATTTGAGGGGGTGTGGAAAAAATCTACAAGAATGTTGCTGGGACTGGAGGGTTTGAGCTGTAGGGAGATGCTAAATAGGCTGGGGCTTTTTTACCATGGAGCATTGGAGGCTGAAGGGTGACTTTGTAGAGGTTTTTAAAATTATGAGGGGCATGGATAAGCTCAATAGCCAAGGCCCTTTTCCTTGGGTGGGGGAGTCCAAAACTAGAGGGCATACATTTGAAATGAGAGGGGAAAGATTTTGAAAGGACCTGAGGGGTAATTTTTTTTCAGAGGGTAGTGCGTGTGTGGAATGTGCTTCCAGAGGAAGTGGTGAAGGCTGATACAATTGCAACATTTAAAATGCATCTGGATGGGTACATGACCAGAAAAAGCTTAGGTGAATATGAGCCAAATACTGGCAAATGGGGAGCTAGGTCAGATTGGGATGTCTGGTCGGCGCAGACAAGTTGGACTGAAGGGTCTGTTTCTATGTGGTATGACTCATGAAGCGAGTTACAATGAAAAGTACAGGAAAGTATTTTTCCAGGAAACAATTCCTAATATGCTGTACAAATTCACATTCCGTGCTGATCTGATTTGTCAGTCAGTATGCAGATTAAAATCACCCGCACAATTATCATGCCCTTTTTTACGTGTCTCCATTATTTCCTGATTTTTACTTTGTCTTGCAGTGAGACAACTCTTCAGGGCCACATAGATGACTTCGTGCCGTGACTTCTTCCCTTTGCTATTCCTTATTTCCACCCAAACTGATCCACATCACGATCTGTTCACTTACATTGTTACTTAACAGTGCACTGGTGCGTCCTTTATCAATGATGCTACCACATCTCCCTTTTCTTTTTGCCTGTTTCACTGGAACATTGAATATCCTTGAATGTTGAGTTCCAAGTCTTGGTCACCCCTGCAACCACATTTCTTTAATAGCTATCAAATCAGATTTCTTTATTTTGTTTGTGCTGTCAATGAATCTATCTTGTAATCAGTCTTGATACAGTGTTTTGGCATTCATTCAAAGTTTTGAACTTTGACTTTCTATCTATTATTACTTAATCTGGTTCTAATTTCTGCTGCACGCTCTACTTATGTTTTTTGCCCCTTGCTGTCACACTTGATCATTTGTTTCTTCACTCGCCTGTACCTTTAGCCTCTTGTTACTAGCTTTGAAATTAGGGTGTAGGCTAATGTACTGGAATTTAACACCTGAGTATAAAGCCAATCCTTGAAGTAAATAGGAACTATAACTGGTTCTGACAATATCCAGCTTTCAGGGACTACAATAATTTAATTAAAATACGAAAGTTTTATAGAGTGGAATTTCAAAGTATGTTTTCCTGCATTTAGATTTTCGCTATTTAGTGACTCGGTTGTATTTTGGTTGCTTGTGGCTTGCTGTAATAATCAAATCTTATTTATGTTGGCCTTTCCTTTCCTGTCCTCTACCTTTTTTTTAATCTTTTGATATTTTTGAAACCCACACATTTAAAAAAAATTGTGAATGAGAGAGGATCATGGCTTTGAGAGCTGCGCTTGGTTTTGAGGTATTTTAGTGCTCAGCTGGATTTACTCACTTCCTTGGGCCAGTAATTGCTGATTTTACTTGTTTTTGTTTTTGGAGCTTTCTCTCCATCTTCTTCACAGCTCACCCTTCCTTCAACTCAGCATTGTGTCATCTACAAATTTTGAGACATTACATTCAGTACCCTCTTCTAAATCATTTAACATGTATTGAGAATAGCTGGGATTCTAGCACTGATTCCTGTGATACTCCACTAGTCACTGGCTGCCATTTGGAAATGATCCATTTATTCCTATTCTTTGTGTTTTGTCTGCTGTCTAGTTCTCTAAACCTGTTGGTACGCTACTCCCAGTCCCACAAGCTTTAATTTTGAATTCATCTTACTTGGGACCTTATTGTATGCCTTCTGAAGGCCTATGTAAACTACGACTGCTGGCTCTCCTGATAACTCTTCTCATTATACACTCAAAATTCTGGGAGATTTGTCAAGCATGATTTTTTTATTTAAATCCACGCTGACTCCGTCTAATCTTGTCACAGTTTTCTATGTGCTTTGCTATTAAAGCTTTCATCATGGACTCTAGCATTTCTTTTACTGCTCATGTCAGGTTAACCGGTCTACAATTTTCTGTTTTCTCTCTGCTTCCTTTTTTGTTAAATAGTGGGGCTTTGTTTGGTACCCTCCAAACCTGAGGAACTGTACATAGAATCTTCAAAGCTGACTACCACCGCATCCTTTTTTTTAGGGCCACTTAATTGTTCTGGGATGTAGATTATTGGGCCTGGGGAATTTATTGGCTTTTAATCCCATCAGTTTCCCTTTTAATAGTAAAGATTTCCTTCAGTGCCTCCCTTTCACTACACCTTCACATTCTTGTGAAGAATATGCATTTAATTGATTTGCCATCTTTGTTCCCCATTATAATTTACTGTTTCTGATTGTAAGGGACCTATATTTGTCTTTACTGATCTTTTCTTTTCACATATCTGTAGAAGTTTTACAATCAGATTTTGTATACCCTACAAGTTTACTCTTGTACACTATTTTCCCTCTCAATGAATCAGTTTGTCCTCCTTTTGCTGAAATCTAAACTGCTCCCAATCTTTTGGCCAATTTGTGTGCCCCTTCTTGGATCGAATGTTATACCTGATTTCCTTTGTTAGCCATGGTCAGACCACCTTTCCTATTTCTTATGCCAGCCAGGAATGAATAATTGTTGCAGTTCCTCCGTGCACTTTTTTAAAATGTTTGCCGCTGCCTATTCAGTGTCATCCCTTTAAATAAATTTCTGTAATTTGTCGTAGGCAGCTTGTGCCTCGTACCTCAGTTTTTTTCTTTATTTAGATTCAGGACCATAGTCTCTGAATCAACTGCGCCACTCTCCATCTTTATGAAGAATTCTATCGTATTATGGTCATGCTTCCCCAAGGGGCCTCGCACAGCTAGATTGCCAATTATTCCTTTCTCATTGTACAATATCCAGTCCAGGATGGCCTGATCTCTAGTTGGACCCTCAATGTATTGATCCAGCAAACCATCTTGTATACATTGCAGAAAATCTCTCTGTACAGCATCACTGATTTGATTTGCTCAATATGTTTGCAGATTAAAGTTGCCCATTGTTACAGCTATACTTTTATTGCTCGCATCTCTAATTTCTTATTTAATGCCTTCCCCAATGGTACTACAACACTTTTGGGGTCCATGTACATACCTCATCATTTGCTGCCCCTTGCTGTTTCTAAGCTCTACCCATACAGATTCCACTTTGTTGCAGCTAATATCTTTCCCCACAATTCACCTCCTCTTACTCTTTCTTTGACCTTTCTAAAAACTACTCCGGGATACTCAATTTCCACTCCTGGTCGAACTGCAGCCAGACCTTTCTAATCCCAACTATATCGTACATGTTTATACCTATTTGCGTAACTAATTAATCCACTATATTGTGAATGCTGTGTGCATTAAGATACAAGGCTGTAAGGCTTTCTTAAAAAAAAAAAAAATTCTTAGTCCTGTTAGCATTATTTTACATTCTTGCCCTTGAATTCTCTGCGTATCACTTTTTTTTGTTTCCCATTCTCTTTTGTTTCTGCCCATTTTTCCCCTCTTCTGTCTCCCTGTATAGGTTCCCACCCCCTTGCCATTTTAGTGTAAACTCTCTCCAACCACTGTAGCAAATACCCTCCTATATGCTGTTGGTTCCAGTCCTGTCCAGGTGGAACCTGTTCAACTTGTATTGAACTCACCTTCCTCAAAGCTGGTCACAATGTTCCAGGAATCTGAAACCCCCTCCCCCTTGCACCATTTCTGCAGCCACGTATTCCATCAGATATATCCTGCTGTTTCTACTTTGTCTTGCTCATGGCACTGGTAGCAATCCTAAGATCACTACTTTTTGAAGTCCTACTTTTTAATTAGCTTCTTAACTCCCTGAATTTTGAGGTTGTTGACTTGCTCACCAGCTGGTTGGTTATAGTTCAGACGTTTTGTTACCATTGCTAAGTAACAACATCGGTGCGGCCTCTGATGAAGCGATGTAGTTCTACTCTGTTTATATGATCTGGTCTGTTGAGGAGCTTTGTGTCCTTTCCGGTTTTTGTTTTGCAAGGGTTTGTACATGGGGTCTAATTCCACGTGTTTATTGATTGCATTATGGGTGGAGAACCAGATCTGTAGGAATACCTGATACCAAGGTGTGGGGCTGGATGAACACAGCAGGCCGAGCTGGAGAGCTTGACGTTTCGGGCCTAGACCCTTCGTCAGAAATGGGGGAGGGGAAGGTGTTTCTGAAATAAATAGGGAGGCGGATAGAGGAGAAGATAGGTGGAGAGGAGACAGACAAGTCAAAGGGGCAGGGATGGAGCCAGTAAAGGTGAGTGTAAGTGGAGAGGTAGGGAGGAGATAGGTCAGTCCAGGGAGGACAGACAGGTCAAGGAGGTGGGATGAGGTTAGTAGGTAGGAAATGGGGTGTGGCTTGAGGTGGGAGGAGGGGATAGGTGAGAGGAAGAACAGGTGAGGAAGGTGGGGACGAGCTGGGCTGGTTTTGGGATGCGGTTGGGGGAGGGGAGATTTTGAAGCTTGTGAAATCCACATTGATACCATTGGGCTGCAGGGTTCCCAAGCTGAATATGAGTTGCAGTTCCTGCAGCCTTTGGGTGGCCCCCTCACCGCCCACTTCTATCTCCTTCCCAAAATCCACAAACCCGAATGTCCTGGTCCACCCATTGTCTCTGCCTGCTCCTGCCCCACCGAACTTATCTCTACCTATCTTGACTCCATTTTCTCCCACTTGGTCCAGGAACTCCCCACCTACGTCCGTGACACCACCCACGTCCACCACCTCCTCCAGAACGTCCAATTCCCCGGTCCCCAACACCTCATTTTTACTATGGACATCCAGTCCCTATACACCTGCATTCCCCAGGCAGATGGCCTAAAGGCCCTCCGCTTCTTCCTGTCCCGCAGGCCTGACCAGCCCCCCTCCACTGACACCCTCATCCGCTGAGCTGAACTCATCCTCACCATCAACAACTTCTCTTTCAATTCCTCCCACTTCCTACAAAGGGGGTGGCCATGGGTACCTGCATGGGCCCAAGCTATGCCTGCCTCTTTGTGGGTTACGTGGAACAATCCCTCTTCCATAGCTACACTGGCCCCAAACCCCACCTCTTCCTCCATTACATTGATGACTATATCGGCGCCGCCTCATGCTCCCACGAGGAGCTTGAACAGTTCATCCACTTCACCAACACCTTCCACCCGAACCTTAAGATCACCTAGACCATCTCTAACACCTCTCTCACCTTCCTGGATCTCTGTCTCCATCTCGGGTAACCGCCTAGAGACCGATATCTGTTTCAAGCCCACCGACTCCCACAGCTACCTAGAATACACCTCCTCCCATCCACCTTCCTGCAAAAATGCCATCCTCTATTCCCAATTCCTTCGCCTCCACCGCATCTGCTCCCAGGATGAGGCATTCCACTCCCGTACATCTCCGATGTCCTCGTTCTTCAAGGACCGCAACACCCCTCCCAGTGGTTGAGAACGCTCTTGACCGTGTCTCCCACATTTCCCGCAACTCATCCCTCACACCCCATCCCCCAATAACAACAAAAAAAAATCCCCCTCATCCTCACGTACCACCCCACCAACCTCTGGATCCAACGCATCATCCTCCGACACTTCCGCCATCTGCAATCCGACCCCACCACCAAAGACATTTTTCCCTCCCCACCCTTGTCTGCTTTCCGCAGGGACCACTCTCTCTGTGACTCCCTTGTCTGCTCCACACTCCCCTCCAGCCCCACCACACCTGGCACTTTTCCCTGCAACCGCAGGAAGTGCTGCACTTGCCTGGGATGGGGGTGAGGGAGGAGGTGTGGTGGCCCCAAGAAGACTTTCCATATCAAGCGGATGTTCACCTGCACATCTGCTAACGTGGTATACTGCATCCGCTGTACCCGTTGTAGAGGAGGCCACATCAGGGAAACCAAGCGTAGGCTTGGGGACCGCTTTGCAGAACACCTGTGCTCGGTTCGCAATAAACAACTGCACCTCCCAGTCGTGAACCATTTCAACTCCCCCTCCATTCCTCAGACGACATGTCCATCCTTGGCCTCCTGCAGCGCCACAACGATGCCACCCGAAGGCTGCAGGAACAGCAAGTCATGTTCAGCTTGGGAACCCCGCAGCCCCATGGTATCAATGTGGATTTCACAAGCTTAAATCTCCCCTCCCCCTACCGCATCCCAAAGCCAGCCCAGCTCGTCCCCACCCCCCTAACGTGTTCTTCCTCTCACCTATCCCCTCCTCCCACCTCAAGCCGCACCCCCATTTCCTACCTACTAACCTCATCCCATCTCCTTGACCTGTCCATCCTCCCTGGACTGATCTATCTCCTCCCTACCTCTCCGCCTACTCTCACCTTTACTGGCTCCCGCCCCTTTGACTTGTCTGTCTCCTCTCCACCTATCTTCTCCTCTATCCATCTTCTATCCACCTCCCTGTCTTTCCCTGTTTATTTCAGAAACCCCTTCCCCTCCCCCATTTCTGATGAAGGGTCTAGGCCCAAAACGTCAAGCTTTCCTGCTCCTATGATGCTGCTTGGCCTGCTGTGTTCATCCAGCTCTACACCTTGTTATCTCTGTAGGAATTCCTGTTTGTTATGGTTGGCTTGAGCCAGGATGGTCACGTCGTCCCAGTTAAACTGATGGCCTTTGTTGTCTGAGTATACTGAAATGAGCGAAAATTTATCATGTTGTTTTGCTGCTAGCTGGTGTTCGTGTATCCTGGTGGTTAGTTTCCTTCCTGTGTGGCCAATGTAATGTTTTTGGTAGTCCTTGCATGGTATTTTGAACACTATGTTGGTCCACATTGTTGTAGATATAGGGCCTTTGGCCCTTGTGAGTGTTTGTCGTAGCGTGGCTGTAGATTTGTGCTGTCTTGATTCCTAGTGGTCGTAGAAGTCTTGTCAGTTCCAACAGGAATCTCTCACCAGTCCTTGTTGGGAGTGCCACCTCTCCAGATGATTCTATATAGGTAGCACTAGTGAAACACCTCTCCATGACACCTTTGCTCTTCTCTTCCATGACTGGCTGGTGTAGATTGCAGTTGGTACTATTATAGACCTGTAGAGTCACAACTTAGAAAAATTGTTGGATTCTGAAGAAGTACCAGATGATTGGAAAACTGCTAACATAAGACTCCTATTCAAAAAGGGAGGGAGGCAAAAAGCAGGTAACGATAAGATGATTAGCCTAGATCTGTTGCTGGAACAATACTGGAATTAATTATGAAGGAAATAATGGCAGAACATTTAGAAAAACATAATTAATCAAACAGAGTCAACATGACTTCATGAAGGGGAAATCATGTCTGACTAATTTACTAGTGTTTTTCAAGGAAGTCCCAGCTCAAGAGGATAGAGAAGAACCAGTAAATGTGTTGTGTTTGGACTTCCAGAAGGTGTTTAACAAGGTACCGCACAAAAAGTTATTGTAAAATAAGAGCCCGTGACGTTGGAGATATATTTTGACGTGGGTAGAGAATTTGATAATGGGCTGCAAGTGGGGAATAAGGCATTCATTTTCAGGTTGCTGACCCATGAAAAGTGGGGTTCCACAGGGATCAGTGCTAGAACTACCACTGTTTACAATATATATTAATGACTTGGCACAAGGAAGTGCATGTATCATAGAATCCCTACAGTGTGGAAACAGCCCCTTTGGCCCCAACAAGTCCACACTGACCCTCGCCGCATCCCACCCAGACCCATCCCCCCCTATAACCTACCTCGTCAACACAACCCTGACCACTATGGGCAATTTAGCATGGCCAGTCCACCAAACCTGCACATCTTTTGGACAGTGGGAGGAAACTGGAGCACCCGGAGGAAACCCATGTAGACACAGGAAGAATGTTCAAACTCCCTGCACACCCAAGGGTGGAATTGAACCTGGGTTCCTGATGCTGTGAGGCAGCAGCGCTAACGACTGAGCCACCGTGGCGCCCGAAGCCAAATTTAAAGACAAACCAAATGTAGGTAGTAAGGCAATTGTGAGACAGTGCAAACAGTTGAGATATTGATAAGGTTAAATATGTGGGCAAAATGTTGTCAATGGAGTTTAATGTCGGGAAATATGAAGTTCATTTTGAAAGGGAGGATGAAAAAATCGACATCATTTAAATAAAGAAAAGTTACAGAAAGCTGCAACACAGAGGAACGTAGGAATACTTGTACACCAAATGCACAAAGCTAACACACGATGCAGCAGATAATCAAGAAGGCTAATGGAATATCATAAAGGCAGGGAGTAAGAGTAGTGAAGTCTAACTGCAATTGTATGTTGAACTGGTGAGACCACATATGGAGTACTGTGGCCAGTTTTGGTCCTTATATAAGGAATGATATTCCGTTGGAGGCAGTTCAGAGCGGTTTCCCTAAGATAATCCCTGGTATGGATTGTCATATGAGCAAAGGTTAAAAAGGATGGGACGCTACTCACTGGAGTTTAGAAAAAGAGAAGTGATCTCATTGAAAATAATAGAATTCTTAAGGGTAATCGCTGAGAAGATGTTTCCCCTCGTGGGAGATTCTAGGACCGGAGAGCATAATCGCAGAATAAAGAGGTGCCAATTTTTGCATTAGGGGTGGAAATATTTCTTCTGTGGTTGCAAGCGTTCAGAACTCATTGTCAGAGTAAGTTTTGGGATAGAATCTTTGTGTGTATGTTTAAGGCTGACATTGCGAGACATTTGTGATTAGTAGGGATTGAGGGTTACAGGGGAAAAAGCAGGAAAGTGGACGTGAGGAACATTAGATCAGCCATGATCCTATTGCATGGCAGAGCAGGCTTGAGGGGCCACATGGTCTATTCCTCTTCCTATTCCTTATGGTCTTTATTTTGTAACTGTTGTCATTGGGTGCCTTCATCTTGCAGGGCTGTGTGGACATTCATCTCCAAATTACCCCACCTGAACAAGTTGTTTTCAAGTAGGGAATGAGCTTGACTTCATGTTCTGTTGCTCAATGGGCAGACCATACTCTTGGCCATATTTGCTAAATTGGCTTCTCGCACCTGATATGTAGACCACTTTCACAACACTGCGTTTGAGACTAGTGGTCATGTCTTGGAGCACACTTTTTTTAGCCAGCAGGGCAATGTTGTCTACAGCATCCCATGGCAACACCATTCGTTGACACATCTGGTTTTCAGAGTCTAGAATGGTCATTACTTTCCTAACGATGAAATGGAAGACGAAAAGGAATGGAGTAAGAGCATTATGGCCTTGTCATTCTCCTGTGGTGCACAGCATGAAGGAGATAACAAAAATTCAGTTGTTGCTGAGTATTAGTGTATTAAAAACTGAAGATTGGTGAATGCGTTATGGAAACAGCAGTGGATTGGATGATAGCTGGAGGATATTTTTGATATGAAGAGGGATCAGAATGAGAGATTTGAAATGGTGGATCAGAGGATGAGCCGTCAATTTCAGCGCAGAATATTTTGAAACAAAAGTAAATAGCTTTCCTGGAAGGCAGTTAATGGTGACTTGATTATGGTGCTGACCATTTCACAGACTTGAAATGTTGAAAGCAATGATAGGAAATTCACCAAAGTGCTCAAGTGCAAATTCCATAGACCTGGGGAATACTATCACACTGCCACATTTAGGTCAGTAACAGGCTGCTGTCACTTTGCATTGAAAGTATGATAACCAGACCCTAATGAGAAGCTGCATTTGACTGAGGCAGTCTGTTGGACCTCTGAAAGTATTTGAACTTATTCATCAACACGAAAACATTGAACAATAATGATCACTTCAGAGATTTTCTTAACATTAATAGCTAATTGCTGAGGGAGCAGTGTTCTGCATCTAAGCTGCTCACAAAGCAATTTGAGACTTGTATCAAATGGCTAACAAGATTACCAATGGAATAGTGTACCTGGGATGGTCCATAACTGTCAAGATTAACAAATTTTCACAGCTTCAGGAAGTAGCACACTTGATACTTGAAAGAGAATCAAATTTCCAAGGTGAGGGAAAGTTAGACTTAGAGCCTTGATGTTTGTTCAACACCCCCACTTTGATCCCTGCAGTTGATCAGCAGGTCCACAATCAGTGTGTCGATGCCATTTGCAGCATTGACTTCTGAAAGTTGCTGTCCCAACACAGACTTTGGAGGTCTGTGCAGAAGAAAGGGAAATTAGTGGGATCGCTGCCCTAATCCCATCTTGTGAACCTTGACTGGCCAGATCCTCCCCTGATTTTAGATGTTTTGTGCTAATTTAATCACTAAACTGTGTTTTTGGTTCGCGCTTCCATTGTTTCTACTTGTTCAACCTTCCTTGTAAAACATTTTGATCCAAATTTTGAAAAAATGAATGGTGCCATAATCAAGGTGCAATTTTACATAGAGATAAAAGGTACTGCAGTTGGTGGAGAATCCGAGATAACAAGGTGTGGGGCTGGATGAACACAGCAGGAAAGCTTGACGTTTTGGGCCTAGACCCTTAGGCCCGAAACGTCAAGCTTTCCTGCTCCGATGATGCTGCTTGGCCTGCTGTGTTCATCCAGCCCCACACCTTGTTATCTGCAATTTTACATAGCCTGCTCAATATGCAAGTTTATTGATATCCTCATGAAGCCTTGTGTATATGTTTGGAATGGTGTATAATTTTAACACAAAGTACAAATTAAACTTAACAGGATGGGGAAGACATGGTTTTGCTTTCATTTTTATGGTTGCTCTTTTGAGCTTGATGATGCGAGTGGACTGGAGGCCTGTTTGTTTGCATGCATTTTTGGTGGGAAGAACTCTGCTGATATCTAGTGACAGGGTCCAGAGATAAATAGATAATTATACATAACTGTAACTGTTTAGCTTCCCCCTAAAGCTCAAAGCTTCCAACCCTGGCAACATACATGTAAATCTTTTCTGAACCCTTTCAAGTTTAACAACATCTTTGCAATAGCAGCGAGACCAGAATTGAATGCAGTATTCCAAAAGTGGCCTAACCAATGTCCTGTACAGTCGCAACATGACATCCCAATTCCTTCATGCAATGCACTGACCAATGAAGGCAAACACACCAAATGCCGCCTTCACTACCCTGTCTCTATATAGGAATCAATCTGTGTGTGGGGGGAGAAGATTGTAGAGTTGGTTGGGAGGAATGGGAACGAGTGGGGGCATCATCCAAGGTCAAAAATCCTTGAATTTGAGAGTCATTGAGCTGTACAGCACAGAAACAGTCCAACTTGTCCATGCCAACTAGGTATCCTAAATTTAATCTAGTCCCGTTTGGCCCATATCCCCCTAAACCCTTTCTCTTCATGAACCCATCCAGATGACTTTCAAATGTTATAATTGCACCAGCCGCCTCCTCTTCCTCTGGGAGTTCATTCCATACATGCTCTGCACTCTGGAAAGAGTTGTCCCTTAGGTCCCTTCTAAATCTTTCCCTTCTCACCTTAAACCTATGCCCTCTACTTTTGGAGTCCCCTCCCCTACCCTGGGGAAAAGACCTCAACTATTCACCCTCTCCATGCTCGTCATGATTTTATAAACTTCTAAGGTCTCCCCTCAGCTCCAGGGAAAATAGCCCCAGCTTATTCAGCTTTTCCCTACAGCTCAAACCTTCCAACCCTGGCAACATCCTTGTAAATCTTTTCTGAGCCCATTGAAGTTTAACAACATCATTCCAACAGCAGGGAGACCAGAACTGAATGCAGTATTCCAAAAGTGGCCTAACTAATTTCCTGTATGGCTGCAACATGGCATCCCAATTACTATATTCAATGCATTGACAAATAAAGGCTAGCGTACCAAATTCCTGATTCGCTACCCTGTCTGCCTGCGACTCCCCTTTGAAGAAAATATGAACCTGCACTCTAAGGTCTCTTTGTTTAGCTTCTCTCCCCTGCGAACTGTGAATCGGTAAAATAAGTAATATGTGGAAGGACTGGGTGTAGGAATAGGAGTTGCTGTTATGTATGTTACATGATTTAGAATTTTACTTTTACTGTTCCCGTCTATTCACAATGTGATTAAAGTGGTCTCTAGCATTTTTAATTAAAAGCAGCTTGGGAAATGGAAATGGAAATAAGAATAAAAACATGATCTGGCAAGGGATCAGAAAGGTAAAGTAAACAACTGAAAGTAAGGGGGCTTGAGTTGGCGAGAGAGGATTAAGAAAAAGTGAAAGCTTCAAATGGCTAAAGAGAAGGAACCAAGGAGAAATGGAAATGCAAAAACTGGAACTTGAGAGAACAGATTGACTCACTCGACTGAAGAAAAACTAGGAAAGAGAAAGAAAGTTCAGAGGATAATTTTAATTACATAGAGGAATTTGGTTAGCTAAAAGTCTCCTCTAAATATTTAAACTGAGAGGTAGGCTTTGAAAAATATCTCACCTCATTTGAGGTGGTAGCGCTTATACGGTTAATGGTAGGGCTCTGGAGTGTTGGATGTGCTTGTTTCATGTTTTGTTATGCTGAAGTGGTACCCGTTAAAGCAATGCCCTCACAAACATGATTCAATGAGTTAGTTCCAGTGAGTCACAGTGGTTGGAGTTCATGTATTGTAATGATACCAAAACCAGATGAGTCCAACAATAATGTATGCCTTATTAAAGTTAATGTGCTAACAACTGTGGATTTGTATCTTATTCCCCAAATAGATAGCTGTGAATTGAAGGGATTGGACAAGTAAGTTTCATCACAAGTGATTTATGGGGATATTGGTAGGTTCCACTAACTGATGCAGCCAAAGAAATGTCTGAATGATCTTCTGAACATAAAATTAGAATTGGCAATGTAACCTCTTGAGCCAGTTCCTTCATTCAATATGCTCACGGCTGATCTAATTATCACTTCAAATCCATATTCCCGCCTGCCTTTGTTATGCAAGGGTGAAAGGTTACCAATCTGTCCAACTCTGCTTTGAAAATATGCAAGGACTCTGCTTTCAAATTTCAAAATTCCTCCAATCTCCATTTTAGATAGGCAATCCTAATTTTTTTTTTTAAACAATGACCTCTCGTTCCAGATTCTTCTGCAAGAGGAAATATCCTCTCCACATCAAACCTGTCAAGACCTTTCAGGGTTTTCTGTGTATCATGTTCTTACTCTTCACCTCTTACTTTTCTAAACACCAGTGGATATAAGCCTAGCCTGTGCAACTTTTCCCCCTAAGTCAACTCTCTTATTCTAGCTAGTAGTCTGCTAAGCCTTCTCTGCCCTGCCTCCAATATATTTTCATCCTTCCTGAAATAAGGTGACTAGTGTTGTGCACAGCACTCCAGATGTGGTCTCACCAAAGCCTTGTATGATTGAATTATGAGCTTCAACTTTTGCGTTCAATTCCCCTTGCAATAAATTATTGCCTATTTACTTGCTGTACATGCATACAACCATTTTGTCGTCATGTATGAGGACACACCGACTCCTCTGTACTCAGCAATCTCTCTGCATTTAAATAAATCCTTTTTTTCAAGTCTTGCTAAAATGCACAATTTCATATTTGTCCACCTTATACACCGTTTGCTAGAACTTTGCCAATTTACTTAATCTATCTTTCTTTTCATAGCCTTCTGATGGTACTCTTCACAACATTCTTTGGCTGACCAAAGAAAGATGGATAGCAATGTCACAATCATACCTTCCATCCCTTCATCCAAGTCATTATTATACATTATAAACAGTTGAGGATCTAATACTGACCCTGGTGTCACACCACTTGTTGCATTTTACCATATAAATTCCTGCCACCCTCTGAGTGAAAATTCTTTTTCCTCAAATCCCCTCTAAATCTCATGCTGTTCACCTTATAATTATGTCCCCATGTTATTGACCCTCCAACTAAGCGGAAACAGCTGCTTTCTATCCGCCCTGTCCCTGCCCCTCAATCTTATACACGTCAATCAGCTGCCCCTTCCCCCGCCGCTGCCACCTTGGCTCTGTGGAAACAACCTGAGCCTCTTTAGTCCTTAATGCTAAAATGCGCCAACCCCCAAATGACCTCGTGAATCTCTCAGCACCCTTTCTGGCAATCACATCCTTCCTATAGTGTTGCAACCAAAATTGCACACAGTATGCAAGCTATGGCCTTACTAAAGGGTTGTACAGTTTGAACATAACCTCCTTATAATCTATGCTATGCTTAATAAAAGCACCTTATTAATCAGTCCTACTGCCTTCCGGGATCTATAGGTGAGTACTCCAATAACTGTTTCTGTGAGCTTCCTAGTGTCCTGCCATTCGTTGAATGTTCCTTTTGTCTTGTTACTTCGTCCAAATGGTGTTTTAATGCTATATATATATTCAGATATAGTCTTTAATTTTATCCTACTATTCTTTCTGTGAATTCTAGCCATATCTGTTGGTTGACTGTTAGATTTGTACTCTCTCTATCCCTGCTGGTCTTTTTTTTTTTTTTTTATCATTTCCAGCATTAATACTTTTCTCTTTTTGACTTTGAAACGTGGACTTAGGACATTTTCCAAATTTGATTCCTTGTACGCTATTTAGTTCTCTCTCTGCTTTCCAAATTATGCAGCTGGCAAGAACATTGTGCTCAGCATGGTTCAGGAAGGAACTGCCTCATCTGTGCAGATCCCTTTCTCCCCCACAAGTGCCAGTGCCCTCATAAAGCAGAATCCAGTTCTCCCACAACAGTTTTTGAGCCACATATTCATCTCTCTAATCTGCCTTGTTATGTGAGCCACATGCATATCAAAGATAATGACATTTTGAGGTTCTGCTCAATTTGGTGCCTAGCTGCTCTCGTTGACTTTGCAGAACATTTTTCATTGTTTCGCCTATGCCATTGAAACCCACATGGACGATGACGGCTGGGTCCTCTTCCTCCCACTGCAAGTTCATCAGGCATGCCATTTGGGATGGAAAATGTAACAACTTGTCAAAGATCAACGAACAAAGTGATTGAAGGATTATACAACTGTCATGTTGATCATTTGGTGGTGTTCATCCAAATCTATATGGAATATTTCCAACACTTGAACAAATTCTTTGGTTACAAAGAGCTAATTTGGTCATCAGCTTGGCAAAAAGTGAATTCATGAAAGCAAAAGTAACTTATTCAGACCGCAGTGCCGATCAAGGTCATGGAGCATCCAGATAATCAAACGAAAGGGCAGTTTTAGATATTCCAGTGCCTAAATCAAATTGGGGGATTTTGTTGTATAGAGGCATGAGTAGATTCAATTTGGCATTTCGTTAAATGTCAATATTGTAGCGTCTCCCCTGATAAGCTTCTTAATGCCAAGAAATTTGAATGCACAATGGAGTTGAGTATCTTTTAAAGCTTGAAAGCTGTAATAACTACCACACTGGTTTTAACAGGATCAGATTATGCCTATTTGTTGAAACTGGCTGGTGTCAGTTGTACATGTTTATACATGAGGATGAGACCAAGATCAAAGTTATTTTTCTTCAGAGCTGCATTCTTGTCAACAGAAATACTTCTATAGAAAAAGAGACTGAGTTTGGTGTTTTGAGCTCTACATTTGCAACAGTTCTGCAGAGATGGTCATGGACCAAAATCTTCTAACCTTCCAAGCAACATTCAATGCCAAGAAAGTGAGCTGCTTTAGGGTTTAGTGCTGTAACCATATAGTTTAAAAAAATCATTCATATAACAGCAAGAGGCAGTATCATAGATTCTTCAAGAGCAAATATGGAGGAACACAAAAGTTGCGATTAGAATGGACTTGTGTATGATTTCTATAGTTGTCCTTGGAGCTTTTGTACCAAGGAGTCCTGAGGCCTGTTTGTTTAAATGTGTTAATGAGGTTATTTATAGCTCTTGAAGTGAAGAGTTGGGTGTTTTAGTTTAGTGCATTTAAAAGAAGTGGAAAACCTCTGTAGCCTAGCAAGAGTCCAGTTACAGGAAAAATCCAGAAGCAAGTTTTTTTGTGTGTGTTTGTACACACAGGAGTCTGGAGTGTTATCATCTCCAGTATGGGGAGCAAGGAAATGACAGTAGTTAACCAGATATTTTGTATCAGTCCTTATGGTGGAAAATACTTTGCACATCCCATTAATACCAAAGAATATGGGGGAGAAATTAAGTACCATTGCCATCACTAGACAAGTCGTGTTAGACTAATGGGGCTAAAGACAGAAGTCCCCTGGCCCTGATGGCTTGCATTCTAGATCCTAAAAGAAGTAGCTGTAGAGATATTGGATGCAATAGTTGTAATTTTCCAAAAATCCTTGGATTCTGGGCAAGTACTAGACTATTGGAATACTGCCAATGTGACACCTCTATTCAATAAGTGTGGGAGACAAAAATGGGGTAATTACTGTATGATTAGCCTAAATCTCAGGTTGGACAAATATTGGAATGAGTTACTAAGGAAATAATATTTGGCAAATCATAATTAATCGAGCAGAGTCAGCATGGCTTCATGAAAGGGAAATTTTGCCTGACTAATTTTTTTTTTTGAGGAAGCCTCAACTAGAGTGAATAGGGAGGAACCAGAAGATATGTTGTGTTTGGACTCTTAGAAGGCCTTTGACAAGGTACCTCTAAGAAGTTGTCATAAAATAAGGGTCCATGATGTTGTGGGTCACGTATTGGCATGGATAACAAACTAACTGATGGGTAGCAAGCAGCGGGTAGGGATTAGAAGTTCTTTTTCAACCTTGCGACCTGTAACTAGCGAGGTTCTCCAGGGACTGCAACTGTTTACAAATACATATTATTTGACTTGGAGGAAGTAAGCAAACATACTGTCACCAAATTTGCACAAAATTATGCGAATAGGCAAGTTCGAAGAGGCACGAAAACAGTTTATAGAGACAAAAAAAGAAATCCCCAGAGAAACTCAGCAGGTCTGGCAGCACCAGTGAAGAGAAAGCAGAGTTAACTTTTTAGTTCAATTACCCTTCTTCAAAACTGTTTTGGCGGAGCAGGCTTGAGGGATTGATTGGCCTGCTCCTGTTCCTATTTCTTGTGGTCAGTAATAAATCTTGCCAGGCTGAGAAACTTTAGGGAACTTGTATTTGTTCTAAGGTTAAAGTAATGGTCAGCTTAATTTGCAGTCTGCTTTTAGGTGCCTCATGGAGGGATGCCACCTAAAGAAAATAATCTAGTGAATGCATGAAAATTTGCTGTGTTAGCCTTAGCAAGAAACCTTAATATAGCGATAGTGGGTAGTCTTTCGGGTTTCGCATTTGTAAAGATATTCCTGTGATAGAAGAAATACAGTTTGAATCCTTTACCAGTGTTTGTAATGAAATCTTTCCTAATTTTTTGTCAAGTGTAATATAGTTAAAAACATTTACTAAGAAAAAACATTGTTTGGTAAAAGTACACTGTAGACTCTTGTGAATGTGTTCAGTGATTGATTGCCCTCCCCCACGGCTTTTTTTTGTTCATATATAAAATGGGTCATAAACCACATTTTGCTTTGGGATCTGATTTTTGTCCAGTATTAACTTCAGCTGGAATAGTAACATACCTCCATGTCCTTCCTCCCCATTCCCAGCAATGCCCACCAATTCCCTGTAAAACCTCAAGTCTTAAAATTGAGATCTCATCTCTCCCAAGACATATCCCAAGCTTGCAAGCTGCTTCACTTCCTCAGATCAGAGCAAGTTAATGACTAGATTGAAAGAGGGTTTCAGAATTGTGAGCTGGGTTTCAGTTGAGCTGGTGGTGGGGCGTACTGGGGGTGTGGGGAAGAGAGAAGAGCGGGAGTGTTCCCAGTGGCTGCAGGATCAGTGACTGGAGGGGGAACAGGATGAAGGACTGGATGGGGGAGATGTAGAACTGAACAGAGTGCTCTTCTGGAAAGAGCTAGAATGGACACTCTCAGCTGAATTGACTGTCCACAGGTGAGATCCTTCAGAGCTGCCCTCCCCTACCATGTCTCACTGCCTCCTCTCCCAGAGAAGTTTAATGTCTGAGGCAACATACAGCACACTGGCAGACTCCTCTTCATGATCAGTGTCTGCAGGCTGCTGTTTGCTGGAAAATATTGGAGTTAATGTTTCCAGGCCAACAGCCGTTCATTGGTAACTGAAAAACATTAGATTTTGTCTGGGAGGTGGATTGTTGGGGGGTTAGTGGGAGAAAAGGACTTAAACATTGATGATAGCATGGGAGACAAGAGATTCAATGTTGGAAGTTAACTTGGTGCTGAGGCAGGAGGGACAACAAAACAAAGCAGAATAAGAGGAGGCAGTGGCACAGAGAAAATCACCGGAGTTAGGAACCACATTACCAGGCTCATTCGAACATGGTTTTGAAACCCAGCACAGCAGGCGACAAAATTTGAATTCACAGGAACATTGAGATTCTTGCAGAGGTTACAGAGCTACTCGGTCATGGATTTCCAACTGAGACAGTGTACAGTGCTGCTCAGCAGTGAAGTCAGAGGCTGGGAATCCTGCAGGAAGTAACTCCCCTATTCAATCCCCACCCACCAACGACCAGTCACAAATCAGGAGTGTGAGGAAATGCTCCCCATTTGCCTGAATGAGTGTGGCTCCAACAGTACTTGAAGCTCGACACCTTCCAGGATAAAGCAGCCCGCTTGATTGGCACCATGTTCTCAAACATCCCTCTATCACTGGTGATCATTAGCAGCAGTGTGTGCCATCTACAAGGTGTACTGCAGAAATTCACCAAAGATTCAAGGATCCAGGTTCGATTCCACCCTCTGGTGACCATGCAGACTCCGCACAAACATTTTCTCCACGTCTGTGTGGGTTTCCTCCCACCGTCCAAAGATGTGCAGGATAGATGGATTGGCCATGCTAAATTGCCCATAACGCCCAAGGATGCGTGTGTTAGGTGGATTAGCCATGGGAAATGCAAGGTTACAGGGATAGGGTGGGATGCTGTTCGGAGGGTCGCTGTGGGCTCAATGGGCCAAATGGCCTGCTTCCACACTGTAGGGATTCTGTGATTTTTATATGTCTTATGAAGAAGTATATTGTGGGCTCAGAATATGGTTTCCAGGGGAGAAATTGGTGGAAAAACACAACATTGAGAGGATTTTTTTGTTGGCTGCTTTTCAATTGCTGAAGAGTAAGGTATAGAAGCTACATGCAAAGATAAAGTGACTATACTCTGCAACACTGGCTTTATAATACAGTTTAGTGGGCAGTTTATGAAGTAGCCCAGCGGTTCAGTTTGATTAAGTTGGAAGTTGTACCTGCTGGAGAAGGTGGTTGTGAGGAGGATGGTTTTGGATGCCATACCAGATCCTCAGATGCATAAATCACCAGTATAGGCGGCTTTGTGGAAGGGAATAAAAGGAGATTTTGGGAAATATCTGGTGAAAAAAAAATTGACCTGAAATTTTAACCTCTTTCGTTCTCCCCACAGATCTTGCTTGACCTGAGCATTTCCAGCCCATTTTATTTTCTTCTGTGTTTATATTTGTAGTCTCTGCAAATATTTTGCCTTCGGTATCTGACTTTTCGTGCACAGTTCAGGTAGGGTGACTCAGTATGTAGCTGTAAGTATTTACCATCATTGGTTCTCCCAACATCAGTGATATTATTCCTCATACTGTGTTCTCATTTCTCTATCTAAATTACCCTTTATTCCATTTTATGGTATAAATATATAATATGGATCTCTCGCATTTGTTTTGGCGCTTGGACAGGCAGTTCTTAAGTGTTACAGTTTATTGAAATGGAGTGTTATTTCAGCTGGGACAATGTAGGAAATTCATCTAAACTAAATTGCAAACAAATTTGTGTTGTACAGGTTCGATGGAGTCAAAATTTCTATTCTAACTGTGAGCATGTCGTTAAAAGACAAGTTTTAATTTTATGCATAATTAGAACAAATTTATTGTACACTCACTTTAACAATTAATACAGAAATTGCATTAATCTTAGCGTGCACTGTGAATGGTTGTCATTATCTGAGACAA
The DNA here is from genome assembly GCA_024137785.1 of Ginglymostoma cirratum. Lineage (NCBI taxonomy): Eukaryota > Metazoa > Chordata > Chondrichthyes > Orectolobiformes > Ginglymostomatidae > Ginglymostoma > Ginglymostoma cirratum. Next base: position 18,275,162 of record JAHRHZ010000051.1, on the reverse strand, counting down.
CCTGCAATGTTTAACTTTTTGGATAATAATTGAAGTAGAAAACTGGTTTGTGTTCAGTGTGAGTATTGATGAAAGTGGCTTGGCATGTTAACCTGTAGATATTGCAGCCCAAGCAAAGGGTTGAAAATAATTGTGTAAGTGAGATGGCCACTATTTTCATATCTATTTTATACATTACATTAAAAATTAACTTTTTGGAGCTTGTTTTAGTTCATTTGCAAATTTATTTGCTTTCCACCATACGCTTTTTGTGTACACTACTCACTTGTAAGGAGTAGCTAGGATTTTTGCTGTCAAATATTTGATAATGTTGATTGAAGGAAAGTGGTGGAATTACTAGGCCTCTATACCCATTGCAAGTTCACAGAAATTGTGTGCTCCTGAGAGCTATGGCACAGAATTTTAGTCTTTCTAACAAGCTTTTCCCTGAATTACTAAATAACAGTTGTTACGAATCAATTTTGAGATCTGACCTTTTACTCTTGGAATTTCCATTTGTTGCCTTAAATCATGGACATCACAAGCACCAGTGAAATAATGTTTTCTGTTTAAAAAGTGGCACAGAATCTGCACCAGGTTGTGTACCTCTGCGACGTAATGACCCCAACTGTTCATAACAATTTAGTCCAGATTCTAAGCCAATACAGTGAATGAGTTGGTCATTGTTCTCCTTTTTGAACTGCCCTAAAGATGTGCTATAACTCTAATCAATTGGAAATCATCTCTGTACAAGAGTAGGACATTCTATTTCTCAAAACACCTGTGGTCTCAGGAGAAATTGCCCACGTACGAGACTGTTGCATTACGGAGAAATTTGTTGAAGCAGTTCAAGCATATGTCACACAAGACTGTAACAGTTGTTATAGAGGAAGACTTTACTTCTACGTGTGGATTTGGTTCTCAAAGACCAGTGGGTTATGTTGTTGCTCAGTTGAATGATGCAGTTTTATGGCATTGTGTAAAGAATTTATTTGTCCAAGTTTTGTTTGTTGCCTTATGTTTCAGTTAATCATGGAAACATATTTTCAAACATCTTGATGCTCACTTGTGACCACCAGAATTACTGCAGGGGTGCCCAAATTACAACATGCTAATATCCCATGTGTCCTGCATATCTGAGCTCATGTGTTTTCTGTCTTCCTCGAAATAATTAAGGTAAATGATTTAACATGGTCACTTTTATTTCTACAGTTTTGTTTCTGTCTTGCCACTTTTTGGTGATTGAGGTAAACTAATCAATTGTTGTAAATTGTTATGTAATATTATTTTATTTACTTTGGTTTTTTTTATTACTTATGGTATTTTGAGGACTCTCCACTTCATATTCATTAATCATATTTTTGTCCTTATCTAATCATTTTCCACAGAAGATTTCAAAAAAGAACAAACCAGACGTTGCTGGAAAAGCTTAGCAGGTCTGGCAGCATCTGTGAAGAAGAAAAATCAGAGTTAACGTTTCGGGTCTAGTGACCCTTCCTGAGAACTTCCCCAGTTGTTGAACTTTTCCAGCAAATTCTGTTTTTGTTCCTGATTTACAGCATCTGCATATCTTTCAGTTTTTATTTGAAACAAGAGTTATGTCTAATTTTGGAGTTTTGAAAGCAGCGTATTTAAAAATAAATTTAAAACATTATTGCGACAGTTGATAACTCTTATTATGCTAATAAGAGTTTCATGTTTTTCCCCCATTGTAAGTGAGCAATTTGTTAGCCTGACTTCAAAGTAGAGAAGAAAAGTTCATCTAATATGTGGGTAAGAGCTACTTTTCTTATCCTTTTTTAGGATCTGGCTAGTGAAGTAGTGATGGTGGAATGTGAAGCTTTGTGGAATGCTGTGCTACACAGGCAGTCAAGTTTTAGAAAATCATTTCATTTGTAGTGCTGTAGAAAAGGTTGGAGGTCATCTTATTTATTGTCAGAAGTCATCTTACTTGCTTAATTCAAGTAAGCTGATCTATGGACATTAGGAAACTTAGTCCTATTTTAGGACTATTATGTGGATACATGTATGGCTTAAATTAAGTACATTTTAAGGATTGTTGTTCTGTTACCTTGTCTTACTGTGAAAGACACAACTTGCATTTATATTAATGCTTTCAGAACTTCAAGGCTTTCCAGCCTGCTTTGCAGCTAGTTAAACTTTTTTGAATGTCAGTGATCATTGCAGTGTACAGAAATGCAACAGCCTGTTTCACCTAACAAGTCCTTGTGACAGCCGCATGATGAGCAGATGATCCCTTTGTAATGACTGAGGAATAAATATTGTCCAGGATTCCCCTTTCTTTGAATAGTGTCATGGATTCTTCTACTATTGCTGAAAGCGAAGGCTGTGGCCTTGGTTTAATGTATTTAATATATCATCACTTTGAAAGCTAGAACAGCTGTTTAATTTGTATTTGGCCTTGGCTGTCCAAGCTTATGCTTGATCCATCTTCAGAGATTAAGAAAAGGTTTGCAGTCCAGGAAACTGTAGAATTGTGTTTCTGGATAATACTATTTGTGTGCATGTAGATTTAAGGAAGCATGAGTTAATTCCATTGAAATAAAACCCTGAGTTGGCTTAAGCAGCTGATATGGTAACCTGAGAAGGTAACTAGGACCGATCTTAATTTGTACATGCCGAGTCACTTCCAAAGGTAAAGACGGTGAATATATCACATGAGTATAAGTCTGCCTTCTGAAAATATTCTTTTAAACATAATCCGTAGTTTAACTTCCATAACATCAGTGTCACTGAGAAAAGGGTACATGAATTAATAACAAGTTCTTTCAAGCAAAATTGCTGATATCCAGTCTGTTTACCAGTAATAAGCCTGGGAAACATTATGTCCCAATATATTTCACAACCATTAATTGCATTTGAAGTGGAGTCCCTGTTTTGTAGGCAAGTGTGGCAGCTTTTTTGTCGGAACCGCAAACAGTTAATGGCCCGATTGATCTCTTTTGGATAATGATGTCCTGGGCACATGTAAACACAGGTTACGATTACATGAGCGGGCAGATGGTACCTTGAGTTAATACCTCTTCAGAAAAGTGGTGCCTCTTAAACTGGAACTTCGTCAGTATTCCACTGAAGTATCTGTCTTGATTGGAGTTTGAACTGACCACTCTTGACTCCAAGGCACAAATGGTATCACTACATCAAAACGATATTAAAATAATAAGGCAGTTAATAAAATGTATTGTCCATCTGGCCACCATAAATATCAGTGATCTGTCATGTTGAATCGACTATTATGCTGTCGTCGATTCTTTTCATATTAGTACTTGGCAGAAGTATTTATTTTAGGCAAAATTGTTTGTATTGCAAACTGTCACTCTGTACAACTTGTATTAGAATGAAGATGAGGCATCCCGGTGACCAGTCTTCACGCTTTTTTGTTGCAACCAGGCTAATCACAAAATAGAAGAACTGGTGGACATTGCAATGCAGTACATAGGGTGAGCCGTAGAAAAAAGAAGTTTGTGGAATATTAGTTGCACTGGCATGACTGTAATTATTACTCATCCTTGATGGGCTGCGTTTTAATACGATCAAAATTGGGATAACTATACAAGAGAAGGGAGGACACAGAACTTAAATTAGTATTAATTTAATATATTTAGTGAAATTTAATTAAGTCCAGATATTTTAGCATTGTTTTGCCACCTCGGGCATTATTTGTTTAAGTTGTATGGGTATAGTGTAACATTTTAAGTACAATATGCAGTCCTAGTAAGAGATCTGTCTTCCTGTCTATTTGGATTAAATGAGTGCAGCATTCATGCTGAGAGTTTTGATTGTCGACTGTTTTGTATCCTTTGTTCAGACTATTTTCTCTTATGTGCATTGAAAAAAGTACAAGATTTAGAGTTAATTACAAGAGCTTCAATGTTCCCTGATTGACATACAGTAGCTGTTAAGTGCAAAAGGATGTCACATCATTGATGAATAGACTACCTGAGATGTGGTTAATATACAGCACACTATGCTTGTCTTGCCTATGGAAAAATGCATAATTCATCACTTTATTGTTGACTTTAAATACTGTGCTGAAATTTTACAGCACAATAGGAAAATTGCTTTTGAAAAGTATTAAATTGCTTGCCAGTTCAGAGGGTACATTAGAAAGTCAGATTTGTTAGACCTAATACACGTTATCTGTCACAAGTCAAGGATTGTATCCTTTTATTGTGAATGTCTTTTGGATACCAGCATTCTGAAGAGTATGACTGAAGCAAAAAAACACTACTTAACAAACATTACAATAGCAGAAATTGGAAATTCTGTTGGTCTCTGGTCAGTTACGTATTGTTTTGGGTTCAAACTTACTGGAAATGGTCTAAGGTCTGAATATCCAATGGAAAATATATTCATATAGCTCACTATTATGCCATAGCATTATTACAGAACAAGTTGCTGAATAATAAAATCTGTGGATCTCTTTAGTTTGACATAATGTTCAATTGTTTTTGGCTATTCTTGTGAAGCTTTGACTACAAAGATAAAATAACATTAATGATAACTTGAAATGAATATTTTTACAAGGATGTGCCTTAAGGCTTGTATTGCTTTTAATATTTTAAATTTCGTCATGGGAAAGAACTTTCCAACTTGCTTGGACCCGAAATGACTGCATGTGTCCTTTAAATGATGCTAGCCTATGAAAATAGATGTGACTGGTTATCTAAAGACTGCTTAGGATTACAGCATGATCAGGTTTAAAAACAAAATGGACAAAAGCAATGAGGTAGAGGCACTCAGTTGCCACATAAAAGAATCATGAGGCTTACATTCAATAAAACTACTGTGTCCCATTAAAAACTACATGGTCCAATCATTCGCGTCAGATGAATGTGAAACAATCTGTTACAAATGGTATGCTTCTATGTATTTGTTACTCCTCATTTGTCACTTATATAAATGACATAGATGCCTGTGGGTTGGGGGGCTGTGGAGGGCGTGGTTTAGATTACTAAATTTGCAGATGAGACCAAGATTGGATGGTTAGCAGTGATGTTGAGTATCTTGGGCAGTAAGAAGATATAAACGGGATGGTCAGATGGTGAAAAGTGTAAAGTGACAGTGATATGCTTTGGAAGAAGTAATTTGACAAAGTATTCAATAAATAACACAACACTAGGAAGTTCTGTGGAACAAAGTGACCTTGGAGTATTTGTTCGTAGCTCTCTGAAGGCAGAAGGGCATGTTAGTAGGTTGGTGAAAAGGGGACAGTGGTTAGATTGTCTCCTTTATTGGTAATGGTGTTAGCCTGGCATTTGTGTGGTGTGAATGTTATTTGCCATTTGTCAACCCAAGCCTGGGTATTGTCCATATCTTGCTGCATTGGAACATCGACTGCTTCAGTATCTAAGGTGCTGTGAATGGTGCTGAACATTGTGCAATCAGTGAACATTCCCACTTCTGACCTTATGGAGGGAAGGTCATTGAAGCAGGTGAAGCTGGTTGATGAACTCCTGCAGAAATGTCCTGGATCTGAGATGACCCATCTGCAACAAGAATAACAGCCATATTTCTATGCATCTGGTATGAATTCAACCAGCGACAAATATTCCCCTTGTCTCCAGTTTTGCTTGGGCTCCTTGATGCCACGCTGTCAAATGTGGCCTCGCTGTCAAGGCCAATCTTTCTCACCTTGCCTCTTGTATTTAGCTTTTTTGATATCTTTGAAGCAAGGCTATAGTAAGACGAACTGAGTGGCCCTGGCAAAACCCAAACTGGGTGTCAGAGCAGGTGCTATTTGATAGCACTGTTGATGACGTTTTCCATCACTTTGCTGATGATGAAGAGGAGACTGAATGATCTGTGACTGGCTGATTTGGATTTGTCCTTTTGCATAGAGGGTATGCCTGGGTATTTTTAGAAACATAGAAATTAGGAGCTGGCATATGATATTAGCTGATTGAGCCTGCTCTGCTGTTCAACAAGATCATGGCTGATCATTCAACTCAGTATGCTATTCCTGTTTTCTCCTATACCCTTTGACCCTGTTAACACTAAGAACTATACTTGATTACTTACTAAAGACAATGTTTTGGCCTCCACAGGCTCACTGCTATCTGGATGATGAAACCTTTTCTCATCTCAGCCCTAAATGGTCTGTATCAGTCCCTATATTTTTAGATACTGTCACTCCTGTTAGGATTTCCTGGAGATCAGAAGCATCTTTCCTGTATTTGCCCTGTCTATTCCTGTAAGAATTTTATTGGTTCCTATGAGATCCCCTCCTTATTCTTAACTCAAGTTCATATAGTCCTAACTGATCCAGTCTGTCTTCATAGCATTCTGCATTGTTGGGTAAATACCAGTGTTGTAGCTATACTGAAACAGTTTGGCTAGGGGCATAGCAGATTGTCTTCAGTGCTGTTGCCGAAATCTTGTCAGGGCCAAAAGCTGTTGTGACTTCTAATTCTTCCCCCCCCCCCCCGCCCCCTATTGTTTCTTGATATCCTGTGGACTGAATAGAATTGGCCGAAGACTGGCATCTGTGGTACTGGGGACCTCTGGAGGAAGCTGAAAAGGATCATCCATCTCTTCCACACTTCTGAAAATTGTTGCAAATCCTTCAGCCTTATGTTCTGCACTGGTTTGCTGAACTGCCCCATTATTGAGGATGGGGTTATTTATGGAGCTGCCACTTCAAGTAGTTGTTTAATTGCCCAACGCAGTTCATGACTGGATGTGGCAAGACTGCAGAGCTCAGATCTGATCTTTTGGGTGTGGGATTGCTTAGCCTGTCTGTTGTGTGTTGCTTATGCTGTTTGGCATGCATGTAGTTCTGTTGTTTAGTTTCACGAGGTTAACACCTTTTTAGGTATGTCTATGCTGCTCTTACCATAGTCTCACGCACTCCTCTTTGAACTAGGGGTGATCCCCTGGCTTGATGTTAATGGTAGTGTGGAAGATTTGACAGGCCAGAAGCTGCAGATTGTGCCCAAGTATGATTCTTCTGCTGGCTGTCCACAGTACTTCCTGGATGTCTTGTCTTTTTCATTGCTTGTTCTGTTTGAAGTCTATCCTGTTTAGCGCGATGATAGTGCCATACAACATGATGTACTGTGTTCTTAATTTGAAGGTGGGACTTTGTCTTCACAAGGGCAGTGCAGTGGTCAACCTGCTGTCATGGCAGGCAGATTGAGAATGATGTCAAGTATGTTTTTCCCTCTTGGTTACCTCAGTTCCAGCCGAGCAGCTATGTCCTTTTGGACCTGACCAGCTTGGTCAGTAATGGCGCTGCCAAGCCATTTCTGATAGGAAGTTCCCCCATCCAGGGTACCGTCTGCCCCCTTGCCACTCTCCTGCTTCCTTCACATGCTGCTCAATGTGGAGGAGAACTGATTTATCAGCTGAGGGTGGGAAACACGTGGAAATCAGGTTTCTATGTCATGTTGGCCTGATGCCATGGAGTCAATGGTGAGGACTCCCAGGGCAGCTCCCCACTGGCTGTATACCACTCTGCCACCACCTCTGGCACTGTTCAGCTGGTAGGCCGGGACATTCCCAGGGGTGGTGATGGCAGTGCCTGGGACATAGTCACACTCACATTAGACCTTATAAACAATGTCAGGCTGTTGCATGACTGTTCCACTGATATACGCTTACTAAAAAAAACTAATTTATTCAGAAAATTAAAAATTCAAATTTGTTTTGCTTCTGAAGTTGTAAGTAAGCATTCTGTACTTGTCTGACTTTGTAACCTTCAATTTTTCTGGTTCATGAAGCTAGGGTATCAGAATTAAATGCCATGTTCCACTTTTAGATTTAAATGCAAATGTTTTGCTTACAACTAGACGAGCTGATAACCGTGGCCTGCAGGTCGGCTACGCACTTGCCAGTATGCCACAGTGATACTCTGATGTCACTTTGAAAAGTTCTGTGCCAAACCTTTATTCAGTATGTGTATCATATTCAATATTACTGCATATCTGTGTGGAAAAAATAGAGTTTGTTAGTCATTATACTTTTGGATTGTTCAGTAATACTTTGATATTGCTTGATAACAAAGCCACTTTGAAATGTCTTTATTCACTGCTCTTTGGTTGCAGTTTAAGTGCAGTTCCCCACATAAATCAAGTTACTTTTGCTTTCAGGTTGAGAATGCTTTTAACTCTGGAGTTGTTCCAGAACAATTGAAGAGTTCAGGTTATATTTATTTAATATTAGCGTCTGTCTATTATGCATTCAGACAGAAGTAATGTTTCCTATGTGGTGCAGCATTTTGGCAGTTTCCCAGACATCTAATTTTCAGCGTGGCTGTTTCTATAGGAGTATTTCAAGAAGCATGAGCAAAGTAGAGGCCTGTAACAGGTTTGCTTTGCTTACCTTAATTTGATTACACAGCTTCTCTTGAGAAGAGAAACAACAAACACCTGAAGTTTGAATTGAAAATAGAAAATTTATGGAACTGACAAGTAGTCACCTATGAGGCAGAATGTTGGCAAGGTTAGCTTGACTGCAGACTGATTTTCTCATGTGATTCTAGCATTCTGTTTTTTTTTCCAATCCTCAGAAGGCATTACTAGTCCTCTTTTTAAACTTTGAACTTTTATTGCTTTTCTCTCCATTTATTTAACAGAATCAGGAGTTGTTACTGGAAAACAGTCATTCAGCCTGTCATTTTAGAGCCAGCTCTCTGTAAGAAATAGCTCCATTTCCACTCCCCTGCATTCCTGAGTTTTTTCTCTTCAGATATTATATTCTTAATGGCATAACAATAATAAGGTAATATCTTTTAATATCAACTAAATTAGGAATTGAACTCTTTATGGATCACCTTTTATTTCTTTATCTTCCCTAAGTCTCAGTGTCACAATGATTAACAGTGCTGAAGGAGGCTGTTTATCCTGTTGTATATGCACAAGCCTAATTGTGGGGCTTAAAAACCTTTCAGCTAGGTTGTAGCCAACCTCGAGTTTTTAGTTTTAACAGTTTTTGTTTTGGAAATTAACCTCTTAAAATTTGAATTTAATAGGTTTTGTTTAACAAATATATTTTTTTCCTTGGTGTGGTTTTCAATTTTTTTTGTACAATTTGAGACAGCCTCTATACAACAACACTCAGTCGTATTTTTAGGCTGGGATTTGCAGAAACCATGAATATCGATTTAAGGCCTAGCACTGACAGGTAAATTTAGCTCTCTTTTTGGTCCTAGACAGTGGGCTGGGAAACTATGAAAGGAGTTCAAAGTGGAATCATAAACAAAAATAAAAGCGATAGAGGAATCCAAGCCCATAATCAAATAAGGGCACGGTAAACAAAATAGTAGGAATAGAAAGAGGAATGTTAAAAAGAAAAGCCTTAAAGCTTTGTGTCTGAATTAATTGTGTAAATAGATCTAAATGGGTCTATCATGTAGTTGGGGTTATGGATCCATTGGCAACACGGTGACCAGAGAAATTCATTAATTTGGAAGGACAGAAAAAAGACAAGGTGATGAAATTGCATTGTTGGCTAAAAAGGATATAAACACAATATTGTGGAAAAATATTAGCTTAGACAATGTAGAATTTGCATAGAATTGAGAAATACCAAGGGCAAAATACATCCGTGGGCATGGTATATAAACCATCAAGCTCTAGTAATGATGTTGGGAATGACATTAAACAGGAAACCAATGCACGTGGTAAAGAAACCTCTAAATTATGGGTGACTATAATGCACATCTAGATAGAGCGAATCAATTTAGTTCTGATTCTGTAGAGGGGGAATTCCTGGAGTGTGTATGGGATAGTTTTCTGGATGAATACTTTGGAATCAACTAGGGAACAGGCCATTTTAGACTGAGTATTGTGCAATGAGCAAAGAATAACTGATAATGTAGTCGAGACACTCCTTGGGTACAAGCAGCCGTAATATGATAGACTCTTCATCAAGGTGGAGAATGAGGTAGTTGTTCTGAGATTAGGCAATCGCAAACATCCAAAGAGCGAATGGGTGAACTACAAAAATTGCTTATCCTTGTCTGGCACTAGAGTGCAAAGAAATAAGTGGCTAAACCATAATCTACAAGTAAAGTTAGAGGTAGCATTAGATGCAAAAAAAGCATACAATTTGGCAAGAAAGAAACAACGAGGATGAGGATTGGGAACAGTTTAGAAGTCATTAAAGGAGGACTGATGGATGGATTAGGAAAGGAAAAACAGCATATGAGAATTAGCACTTTAACTGACTTAGTTTCTAAAGATATGTAAAGCAAAAAAATTGGTGAAAATGAAGGTAGATCCCTTTACAGTCAGAACAGGGGAATTTATAATGGGGGGGGGGGGGAAGAAATGGCTGACAAACTAAATTCATACTTTGCTTCTGCCTTCACAAAGGAGGACAATAGTAACATATCAGAAATGATAGGGCTTTATTGAGGGGAACTGAAGTAAAACTATTTGTAAAGAAATGGTTTTGGAGAAATTGACAGAACTGAAGACTGATAAAGCCCCAGGGCCTAATGACCTACATCCCAGAGTACTTAAAGTGGTCCTAGAAATAGTGGATGCATTGGTGGTCATCCTCCAAAATTCTTTAGACTATGGAGCACTTCCTGCAGGTTGGAGGCTTGCTAATATAACCCTGCTATTTAAAAAGGGAGAGATAAAATGAAGAATTATAGACCAGTGAGTCTGATGTCAGTAGTGAGGAAGATGCTAATGGATTTTATAGCAGAGCACTTAGAAAACCATGGTAGAATCAGATATAGTCAGATGGGTCAATTAGGACTATATTCACTGAAGTTTAGAAGAACAAAGAGGTGTGGGAAAACCTATAAAATTTTAACAGGACTAGGCAGGTTTGATATAGGAAGGTTGTTGTGGAGTCGTCCAGACTAGGGGTCATTGTTTAAAGGTAAGGACTGAGATGAGAAATTTCTTCACGGAGTGTGGTGAACCTGTGAAATTCCCAGAAAGAGGCTGAAGCCAAAATGTGCTTTCAAAAAGGAGATAGATATAGTTCTTGTGGCTCAAAGGATAGGGGGAAGTGCATGATTAAGGTATTGAGTTCGATGATCAGCCATAATCAATGGTGGAGCAGGCTTGAGGTGTCGATTTATTATCTAAAGAAGTCTTGTATAAAAACAAAAAAAAAGACCAGAGGAGCTTCTGCTTCTGAACAGGAAATAGTTGGTTCAAATGCCTTAGTTAACCTTCAAACTTGACTGTTCTAGTTAGTATCAGTCATTTGAGGTCAAAATACCAAGCTAGTGTGTAAAAAGCCCTGATATAATTCTCCCGAACTATCACTTGAACAATCACCAACGACCAGTCTCTGCGAGCCACTGAGTTAGCTGTTTTCTACTGGGAAGAATGGGGTTCAGTCTGTTTCTGGCAGTATGTGATAACCCATTCCACTGTGCAGCATTTCCTGTATCCATCTATTTTTAAGATCTGTTGAGTTTTCTGGTTCCTCGATGAATTTTGGGATATTTTCACATGAGAATTTTTATGTACAGTTTTTAATGAAAATGTTTCCATGTGTGTTTCATTCATGGTAAGGAGAAGCAGACACAAGAACCCTCAGGAAATGTTCCATGGAATCTACTTGGTCATTTGCCACGCATTACTGACAATTGCTGTTTCACAGCTTGAAAGAACTATTCAAATAAGAGGACAGCATGTTCTGTAAATGGAGAACAGACTGTGACTTTTTAGTGCTAAAATGTCTTGTGGAGCTCAGTTAGTTTGCAAACATTTTAATTAGACATGTTGAAGCAACTTTTAAACGATTGAAAAAGTTAAATGTTTAAGGAAATTTCCTTTCGTTGAATATATTTGCATGATATAATTATCGCCAAATATGATGATCCCCTTAGAAAATAATCGATGTGTCCTTTTGCACCCATTTTCATAAAATACTTTAATTTTTTTCTATGTGTACAATGGTTTAGCTTCTATCTACAGAAGACTTGTCCTGCACCTCATTACGCAACTGACGTCTAATTTTCATAGGTTTAAGGCTGTCAGACTTGTTTGACTGATATTTTTAACTTATTGCAGTACTGTGGATCTTAGTGGCCACCAATAATGTAATACTGTTGGATGTAGATTCCCTTAGTACAGTACATATACCTGGAAAAAAAATCTTGTTTTCGGAGTACTTTGCTCTGTTTTTGTCTCCTTATTCTTTCCATAAGAACTTAAGGTGTAGAAGCTGAACTAGACCATTTGGCCCATTTGAGTCTATTCTCCCATTCAGTGGGATTACAGCTGTGATGATTCTCGACCTACTTTCATGCCTTCTCCCATAACCCTTTACTCCCTTGCAGATTAAAAATGTCTAAACCCTGAACATACTTAATGACCAAGTATCTGCATTCCTTCAGAATTAAAATTCCACAGATTTACTACCGTCAGAAGAAATTACTTCTCATCTGTCTTCAATGGGTGAGCTGTTTCTGAGATTCCACTTTTGGTCTGAGACACATAACAGCGTGCATATGTGTGCAGACATAAACATGAGACAACCTCTTAGCATCTGTCTGTCTGTCCTGCATGTTTCAATAAGGTCTCCTGTCGTCCTTATAAACCCAACCTACTTATCATTAGAGAATTCTTCAATACCCAGGATCAACCTAGTAAACCTTCAATGGACAGCCTCTAATACTAATATAGATAGGGAGACTAAAAATTCTCTGTACTCCAGGTATGGTCTAACTAGTGCCTTTTATGGTTTTAGCAAGACTTTCTTATTTTTGTACTACATTCCCTTTGAAATAAAGGTCAAGATCCATTTACATTTCCTATTACCTGTTAAACTTGGATGCTAGCTTTTTGTGATTTATGCCTCCAAATCAATGTGCCCCAGCTTTCTGCAGTCTTTTGCCATTTAAATAATACTCTGTTCCTCTCCTGTTCCTGCTGTAGTGCATAACCACATATTCCATCTGCCAAGTTATTGCTCACTCAGTCAAGTTGTTGCATATCCATTTGTGGACTATATCATTGTCACCACTTGCCTTGTCACCTGGTTTATGACATCTGCAAACATAGTTATAATACATGCACTTACCTCATCAGTAGTAAATTTCTAAAAAAATTGTACATGGGATTTAAGCGTTGAGTATTTGTTTCCCATATCTAATTGGCTAGAGGGCAATTGAGAGTCAGCCACATTGCCGCAGTCACATGTAGGCTAGACCAGGTGAAAATGGCAGATTTCCTTCCCTAAGCTTTGGCACTTCACTATCTACACGTTGTCATCCTGAAACGCCCACTATTTATCTCAAATTTTCCTCTTGCTTAGCTAATCTGCTCTCTGTGCCAGTATGTAACCTAATACCATGGATTGTTATGAAGTAGCATTGCATGTAAGTAAGACTATAAAACCATACAAAATAGGTACAAGAGTAGGCTGCTTGACCTTGCGCCACCATGCAGTGGGATCATGGCTGATCTAGTATTCCTCGCATCCACTTTGCTGCCCTATCCCTGTAACCTTTGATTTTCCTGCTGATCAAGAATCTATTTCAGCTGTAAATATACATAAGGACGCTGCCCCAGCAACTCTGAGGACTTTCAAAGACCCTCGCCCCCTCAGAAGAAATTCCTCCTCAAAGGTGTTACCGTATTGAATGCCTTTAGCCAATCCAAATATGTTATATCAACTGGTTCCCCTTTATTTATCCTGCTTGTTACCTCAAAGAATTTTAATGAATTTGTCAAGCATGATTTCCCCTTGAAGCCTGTTGATTCTCCATGATTATATTATGCACTTCTAAATGCTGTAACATTTTCCTAATTGTAGATGTCAAGCTAACTGGCCTGTAGTTTTGTTTTTGCCATCCTCCCTTTTTGAATAAAGATGTTACATTAGCAGTTTCCCAATCCTCAAGGACTTTTCTAGAATCTAAGAATCAGAGTCATAGAGCTGTACATAGTGGAAACAGACCCCTTTGGTCCAACTTGTCCATGCCAACCAGGTATCCTGAATATATTTAGTCCCATTTGCCAGCATTTGGCCTGTTTCCCTCTTAAACCCTACCTATTCATTTAAATGTTGTAATTGTACCAGCCTCCTCCACTTCCTCTGGCAGCTTATTTGTATACATCCACCACCCTCTGTGTGAAAAAGTTGCTCCTTAGGTCCCTTTTATATCTTTCTCTTCTCACCTTAAACCCATGCCTTCTAGTTTTGGACTGCCCCACAGCTAGAAAATACCTTGCCTATTTTGCCCTATTCATGCCTCTCGTGATTTTATAATCCTCTATAAGGTCACTCCTCAACCTTTGATGCTCCGGGGGAAAATTGCCTAGCCTACTCAACCCCTCCCTAATTCTTGGAAGATTACTACCAGTGCATCCATTATCTGTAGCTGCTGCTTTTAATACACTAGGGCACATCACATCAGGTCCAGGGGACTTACTGGTCTTGAGTCTCTTTTAGTTTCCCCTGTATTTTTTCCTCTCTGTTTTTGGCCTTGTTTATTTAGTATTTCTGGAATACTGCTAGTGTACTCTATTGTGAAGACTGATGCAAAGTATTTATTTGCCTCCTCTGCCGTTTCCTGGTTCTCCATTATTGTTTCCTAAGCCTCATTCTCCTGGGAGCCTTTGTTCACTTTGGCATCTCGCTCCCTTCCAGTATATTTGGAAATTCAAAAAAGAGTTATTTTCTCTTTTTGTGTGATTTCAACAATGCAATAACTTAATTTTTTACAAAGCAAAATAATTGTGAAATCAAGAAGGCGCAGAAAATACCCATTAAGAAAGTTGAACCCACATTGAAAATATGGTTTCAAAACCAGCTGAAAAGCTTCACTTTCTAACCAAACTCTCAATCCCATGTTGAAAACATGATTTATCAACTTTTGGATGCTTCCTTGCTTCTTCAGTGAAGAAGGTCTACATCAAGTACCAGAGATAATAGGTACTGCAGATGCTGGAGAATCCGTGATAACAAGGTGTGGAGCTGGATGAACACAGCAGGCCAAGCAGCATCATAGGAGCAGGAAAGCTTGACGTTTCGGGCCTAGACCCTTCATCAGAAATGAGGGTCTAGGCCTGAAACGTCAAGCCTCTACATCAAGTACCGCCTTGTCTTTAGTGCTCATTGTATCAGACGAGGGTGAATTTATTCCTCATGATCTAAGGGTTAAAATACTAATGGCTTGATCAGAAAAGTTTCGTACGATGTTGTGGTGTCTTTTACCAATGATGCGACATGCTTGACATTCAGTACTGATTGTTCGTTAGAGGAGTTGGGCAAGCACAGTGTATTCCTGAATATCTTCTCTTACATTGTTCTATACTTCATTCTCTAGATGTCAGATCACCCTGAATCTTCTCTTGTTTGGCACTTAATGGGACTGTCCAGTTGGAGACTAGGAGAAGCCACCGTTTCCTGCCTCCCCACTACGGCATACCTTGGGCACAACTAGGCCAACTATTATACATCAGTTTGAGCTGACTAAGCATTGAACTTGACCCTCTAGCACTGCATGGCTTCATACCACATTATGCAATCTGTGTGCCCTCTGAAGAGCCCTTGTTTGAAAAAATTAAGGCAAGCTGTTGTTTTTTTTTTAAAAAGGCCCAGTGAATGATTTTTAACACCCTGTGTGGTCTTTAGGCTTTGGGCATTTCATGTTTACACCTTTTTAGACACATTTGCTTAAAATCAACTTTGGATTGAAATAAGCCTTGTAGATTTTTTTTTTATGACTTTAAATTAAACACATACAGAAAAAGTTGACTTTTAAACTTAAATCGTTAATGGTGTTCCTGTCTTTCAAAAATCACCATTAATGAGCAATGCCTGTTTCATGCAGTAGTATATATGAATTCATTGAGGATGTTGTGTTTTATCAGTAAAAAGGAATTTATAAGTTTCCATTAATGTTAGCAGCCCTTAACTCCTAATCTGGATAGTCACCAATGAGCAAAGTTGACTGAATTTAGTTAAGGGAACAAACTACTGAAATTTGCTTGCTCTCTGTATACAGTTCTGGTAAAAGGTTGAATTTCTTTTTATCTATATTCTGAAGTGATACATCAACTGCTGTTTTAGATGTGTAATAACATTTTAGATGCTTTGCTCTTTCATTTCCCTGTAGGATTATTTGAATCATGAATAACACATCTGAAGTAGAATGATTTTATCTGAATTATGTGGTGCCAGGATTGCCAATGGCTTTCATTTAATGGCAGTTATCCTTACAGAATCTGTACAATGATCTCGTCCTTTTTTCTTTTTTGGCACCCATCACAATACTTTGCTTGCACCTACGCCTGTTGGTGCATAGAGCTATGCAAAATCAGACTTGAACTAAAGCCTGTCCAAGCCAGTGGTAGATGCTTTCTAATCAACCTGTTAGATCTTATGACACACCCCTGTAGCAAGTGAAACTTGAACTTGAGCCTCATGGGTTAGAGGTAGGGACACTAACATAGGGGTACTACCACATCATCTAAATGTGATATACTGCTGTGTACATTTCTCCATAGTGAGAAAGCATAACATCTCACTTTTCTTATTAACTCTGAGGATCATGCAACTTGTCTATGCTTTAGAATTCTAATATGACATGGGAAAGATCTTTTGAGACAACTGCTTCAATATGATCCAATCACATTTACATTTTTATTTGTATTAATTGCATCTGCCATCTTGATTTGTGACCTGATACATAGCTATTGCGAAACGCACATTGTTAAAATCATTGAAGTTACCCATAAATTCATTATTTTGTGGGTTGAATCCCAGCCAGGGATTGCCTCTGTGGAGCCAGGGCAGTGGTTAACAGCTCCTAAAATGTGTGTTTTGACTTGTGGAATTACTGTTTTTATCCCCTCCTTATGGAACCACTAAACCTAAGTGTCATGGCATGGAGGCAAGAAGTTTACAACCAGCAACTAACTGTGTACCATAAGTAGCTTTAAAATAATGTGGATGAGGTTTTGGTAGCTTTATAGTCCTGATTGTGGAAGGCTGCAATTCCACCTTGGAACTTGAGACAAAATAAACACCATAAAAAGCAAATAACAGGTGTTTTATGAAGAAGGAGAAAAATGTTACATGTTACATGTTATCCAAGTTTTCAATAGCAGTAAGTAATGTATCTGGAAAAACTGTAATTTTTCAATCTTTCATATCATTGATATAATTTGATTCCTTTTCATTGCTGGATTATAATGAGGGGAATCCACCATCACATTTAGGCCCTGATGTGGAACATTTCCATGGGAAATGTCGCCCGGTGTTTGGGGGTGGGTTGGAGTTAATTACTAGTTGGGGGGGAAAAAACACTGTCTGAAAGGACCCAAGGTTCTTAATGTATTAGATTACTGTAGTAGATGAGAAATTTAAAGATATTGCCTGGCCTGTGGAGACTTTTTTAAATTCATGCACACGTTTACCCATGGATGAATATGGCACCAATGAGGAAAAATTTCTTGTGTTTTCCTTAATCCCAAGCATTTCCCTATGATAAGCCTATTTTCAGCAGATGGCAAAAAGAGAAAGCCTTTTTGACTCAAACATAACTTGAAATCAGTTAGTGATCGATTTCAAATTTATGTAGTTTCAACTAATGTTTGTGAACGAGAATGTGAATGAATGTTCCATAGTTTGAGGGATGAGTCTTGGTTGTGGGAATTCAGTTCAAAGGATTGTGACTTTAAGCGGTCCCTCTGCTAGCCTGTCTAGGTCGATGGCACATTCCCAAAAGAGTAGTGGCAAAATTTTGGGAAGTATGTGAATTCTACCATTGCTTGCACTCCTTGCATCTGTTGTATTGATTTAAATCGTACAGATAAATGCCCTTTGTTTGTAGATATTGGACAATAAGCCATTTTAACCAAAATAAAAAATACAGGAAATGCTCACCAAGTAATTGGAGAGAAAATTAACCTTTCGGATCAATGATGTTTCAGGAGAAGCGTGAAACATTAACTTGGTTTCTTTATTTGGAGGTTATGCCTGCACTGCTGAGCATTTCCAGAGTGTGTTGCTTTTACTGTATTTCAGATTTCCAGCAACAGCAGTATTTTGCTTTTGTATGCCATTTGAATGATCTGTTAATCCTTTAAATGAATCGATATTACATTTAGTATATATTAATGGTGCTGGCTTAACTTTATTTCTGAACACAGATATCAAGTAGAAGATGAGTCATCGAGTTTAGATGAGATGCCATTGATGATGTCAGAAGAAGGCTTTGAAAATGATGAGAGTGACTATCACACATTACCAAGAGCGAGAATTAATCAGAAGAAACGAGGGCTAAGCTGGTTTGTATTCGGTGGATGGAAATTACTTTGTACCAGGTAAAGTAATTCATTGTTTGTTTTTTTATCTGCGATGTAAGTCAGTAATGCAGTGAGATGTGCCCAATGTGGTTTCATGGATTTAACTTTTAAAATACTGTATTTTGGTTGTCGTTTTTTTTTGTGGTAGCACATTGATGCGTCACTGTGATGCTGTGAAATAACCACATGCAGATCTTTCCAGTCCTTAAAAACCCTCTACACTTTATGACACCATATGACAGATCATCTGTCCTGGGTTAGATTGATGAAGCACAGATACGTTTAAAATGTTCACGTTCGTTCCTGGAGCAGAATAAACCTTTTTAATGCATGTGATTGAGAGACTCTGGTATGGAGTTAATGATTGAAGCAGAGACAGGGTCAGAATTTAACAATCAGTTTAAGGACTCAATACTTCTGGGCTAGAAAGTCCGAGTCCAAGTCCCACCTGCCCTGTATATGTCATAATAAGTCCAAACAGATTGACCTTTTTTTAGATAACAAGGTGTAGAGCTGGATGAACACAGCAGGCAAAACAGCATCAGAGGATGCCCTTCTGAAGAAGGGCCTAGGCCCGAAATGTCAGCCTTCCTGCTCCTCTGATGCTGCTTGGTCTGCTGTGTTAAGACCATAAGACATAGGAGTGGAAGTAAGGCCATTCGGCCCATCGAGTCCACTCTGCCATTTAATCATGGCTGATGGGCATGTCAACTCCACTTACCCGCACTCTCCCCGTAGCCCTTGATTCCTTGCGAGATCAAGAATTTGTCAATCTCTGCCTTGAAGACGTTCAACGTCCCGGCCTCCACTGCGCTCCGTGGCAATGAATTCCACAGGCCCACCACACTCTGGCTGAAGAAATGTCTCCTCATTTCCGTTCTAAATTGACCCCCTCTAATTCTAAGGGTGTGCCCACGGGTCCTAGTATCCCCACCTACCGGAAACAACTTCCCAGCGTGCACCCTTTCTAAGCCATGCTAAGGGTGTTCATCCAGCTCTACACCTTGTTATCTCAGATTCTCCAGCATCTGCAGTTCCTACTATCTCATGACATTTTTTTTTAATCTTAGATAAGAGGATGAAGTTAAACAAGCATATTCGATTAAAGGATGGGGATATGGGGTTTATGATTCCTGCTTGTAAATACCAAGTCAGACTGGTTGGGCTTAACTGTGTTTGTGCCATAATTCCAGCACAAGACTGATAATCAGGAAAAGGGAATGGTGACTAACTTTAATCCCTCTGAGCGGGTATACTGGATGGCATATTAGAAAGGTTGAAGTCCAATTAAAGAAAGAAGTGATTGAAAGTGCATATGACTTGGAGCCTTAACTTGATACTCTTGGATTAGTGCAGTCTTTTTTCATATTAAACTCTTGTCTTTCTGAATGTTTTAACTTTGTCTTGAAAGTCAAACATCTACGTTAAGAATTCTTTGAGTTTTTACTATTAGCATTGTAAACGTTTGGCTGCTATGTTTCTGTAACATGTTCAATACTTGGGTATTTTTTCAAAACAATGGAAAAATCAAAGAACAGCGCAGGAACAGGCCCTTTGGCCCACCAAGACTGCACTGATACCTGATGCCTTTCTTAACTAAAAGCATTTTGTCTCTGTATGCTGTCCATGCCTGTATTCTGTGCCTATTCATACATCTTAAATGTTATTGGATCTGCCTCTTCCTCCACCCCTGGTGGCACATTTCAGGCACTTACCACCCACTGTTGTTTTAAAAAAAAAAATGCCTCTTTCATCTCCTTTAAACTTACTCCCTTTTACTTTAAACCTGTGTACCCTAGTAATTGACATTTCTACCCTTGGTAAAAGACTCTGACTATCCATTCTATACCTGCCTATCATAATTCTGTAAACTTCTGTCAGGTCACCCCTCATCCTTAAATGTTCAAGTGAAAACTTTGTCCAATCTCCTCTAAGAGATAATATCCTGCTATGGAGATAGTAGGAACTGCAGATGCTGGACAATCTGAAGAAGGGTCTAGGCCCGAAACGTCAGCCTTCCAGCTCTACACCTTGTTATCTCAATATCCTGCTATACTGTTTCTGTATCCTCTCCAAAGCCTTCACATCCTTTTGGTAGTGGCGACCAGAACTGCACGCAATATTCTAAGTGTGCCCTAACTAAAACTCTTTACAAGTTCAACATTACTTACCAATTTTTAGACTGTTTACCTTGACTGATGAAAGCAAGCATGACCACCTTCTGCACTTGTATTGCCACTTTTAGGGAACCGTGGACCTCTACACGTAAATCCCTCTGTATGTTGATGCTGTTAAGGGTTCTGTCATTTTCTTCCCTTCTGCATTAGATCTCCCAAAATGCATCATTTTGCATTTGTCTGATTAAACTCCACCCAAATGTCAAGCCTGTTTATATACTGCTATATCCTCTGGCTATCCTCCTCACTACCCGCAGCTCCCCTAATGTTTTTTTGTCATTCTCAAAACTTTTTAAGACGACCTACATTCTTCGCGCGCGTGTCTGTGTGTGTGTGTACAAGAGATCCCTGTGCAACACCATTGGTCACAGATTTCCAATCCAAGAAGCAAACACCCTTTTCACCACTACTGTCTTCTTTGACTAAGCCAGTTCTGCATCTTGCCAGCTCACGTTGGCTCCCATGTGACTTCACCTTTTTGTATCAGCCTGCCATGAAGGACCTTGTCAAAGGCCTTACTAAAGTCCATATAGACAACTTCCACCATTCTGCCCTCATTTAATCATCTTTGTCACTTCCTCAAATAACTGAATTATGTTTGTGAGACACTACCTTCCCCGCACAAAGCCCTGCTGAGTATTGCTAATAAGTCCATATTTTTCTAAATGTGAGTAAATCCTGTCCCTAAGAATCTTCTCCAATAATTGCCCTAGCACTGATGTAAGGCTCACTGGCCTGTAATTTCTTGTATTATCCTTGTTGCCCTTCTTAAACAAAGGAACAGTGTTGGCTATTCGCTAATCCTCGAACTTTTTTCTTGTGACTAAACAGAATGCAACGATTTCGTCCAGGGTTCCAGCAATTTCTTTGCCTGCCTCCCTCACCATTCTTGGATAAATCTCCTTATCAGATCTTGGGGACTTGTCTACCTGTAATGCTTTTCAAAATCCCAACATCACCTTTTTTCCTATGGACATGCCCGAGAATATTAACATACCTCTCCGAGACTTACCAACTACCTTGTCCTTATCCTTTGGGAATACTGACGTACAGTGTTAAGAACCTTACCCATTTCCTCCAACTCTATGCATAAGTTCCCTCCTTTTGTCCTTAAGTGGATCTATCTTTTTTCCCTAGCTACCCTCTCGCTCATTATGTATAAAATGCCTTGGGGATTTTCTTTCATCCTATGTGCCAACGACATTTGATGACCCCTTTTAGTCCTCCAAATTCCTTGTTTGTGTTCTTTACAGCTATCTTTGTATTCCTCAAGGGCTCTGTCTGTCTTCAGTTTCCTAAACCTAATGTATGCCTTTTTGATTAAACTCTCAATTTCTCGTCATCCAAGGTTCCTGAATCATGCCATCCTTATCCTTCATTTTCACAGGAACATGCTGATCCTGAATTCTAATTAACTGGCCTTTAAAACATTTGCAAATATTCGCAAATACCAGATGTGGGTTACCCTCGGACAGCCACCTCCACTCTACATTCCCCAGTTTCCGCTAATATCCTTCCCTGCAACTTAATACTTTGATCTGAGGACTACTGTCATCCTTATCCATAAGTAATTTAAAACTTACAGAAATGTTCCCTCACTGAAACTTCAATTCCCTGGCCAGACTCATTCCACAATACCAGGATATCTAGTTTGGCCCCTTCCCTACTTGGACTATTTACATATTGTTCAAAAAAAAAATCTTGAACGCATCTAACAAATTCCACCCTCTTCTCCCCAACCCCATTCAAATCCCTGACACTAAGCAAGTCCAAGTCAGTATCGGGGGAGTTAAAATTACCCACCACAACAACCCTGTTGTTTTTTGTACTTTTCTATCATCGGTCCACGTATCTGTTTCTGTATCACCCACTGGTTGTTGGGAGGCCTGTAGTACAATCCCATTGAAGTGATTGCATCCTCCCTATTCCTGAGCTCCACTCATATGGCCTCACTGGATGAGTCATTCAAGATGTCCCCTCTCAGCACAGCTATGATATTCTCTCTTATCAGTAACAGAACTCACCCACCGCTTTACATCCGTGTCTATCTTGCCCAAAATATGTAAATCCCTGAACATTCAGCTGCCAGTCTTGTCTTTCTGTCAACCAAATTGCTGTGATAGCTACAGCATCATGGTTTTATGTATTAGTCCAAGCTCCAAGTTAATCTGCCTTACCTGTCCTCCTACCGCATTAAAACACAGACATCTTAGACTGCCAGTCCTGCTGTGTTTAGTAACCTCTGCTGATCAGTTCTTATTCTTAACCTCTGACTTCTCGGTCATTTAACTTGCTGACCTACTGCTCTGGCTCCTGCGCCCCTGCTATGCTAGTTTAAACCCACCCAAGTGGCACAGCAAGCCTCCTTGCCAGGATACTGGTGCCTCCTGTTTGGGTGCAACCTGTCCTCCTTGTATAAGTCCCACCTGCCCCAGAAGGCATCCCAATGGTTCACATTCCTGAAGCCCTCCCTCCTACACCAGGTCTTTAGCCACATATTTAACTATTATTTTCCTATATCTAGCCTCATTGCCACTTGGCACAGGAAGTAATGAGTTTACAACCCTGGAGGTCCTGCTTTTCAATTTTCTACCTAACTCCCTGAACTCCATTTGCAGGACCTCGTGTCGTCTTTTTTTTCTCTCTGCCTGTGTTGTTAGTGCCAAAATGAACCACACTTCTGGCTCCTCATCCTCCCTCTTCAGGAAATCCCGTACCTGCTCAGAAATCCTTGACCTTGGCACTAGGGTAGGGGGGGGAGGGAAATGACATACCATCCTGGAGTGTTGTGGCCATAGAAATACCTCTGTGACCTTTTTAATTATAGAGTCCCCTATCTCTGCTGCTCACCTTCAACCCTCACTGCTGGTACAACAGTGCTGGTCATGGTGATATTGACCTGTCTGCCTTCACCTGAGAGGCTGTTCTCCCACCACCCCCAAACAGTTTTCAAAACAGTATACCTGTTTGAGAGGAATGGCACAGGGAACTCGCGCACCGCCTGCCCATGCTTCCTTGCCTTCCTGGACGTGTAACTGTTCTCTACCTGTGTAGCCCTTATGGCATTCTGCTTGCTGAATGTAATGTCAGTGACATTTTTGCCTCATGGACGCTCTATAGTAAGTCCATCTGCAGCTCCAGGCACACTATTATGTGATTACAAAACCTTACCCGCTAGTCACGAAACTTGGGTCTCTCACTTCGGCTCTGTATTCCTATACGAAGTAAGTACTTTATCTGCCTCTAGGCACTGCTGACTCTGTCTATAAACCTGATTCTTGAGCAGCCAAGCCTATGTCCGTGATCACCACCTCAGTCCTTGTGACTGAACTGACTTCTCTCAGAATATTTCAGTCGCTTCTCACCAGGGATCTCTGTTCAAATCATGGTTTAGGTTTATCTGGCTGTGATTGCAAACCCCTGACCATGTGATGGTACATGTAAGAACATTTTGCCCCAAATCAAAAAGGAGTATGGCATTGTGGAGTTGTACATGCTGTGCATTGAGCTGGTTCAGGATCTCAATGATAAAACTTTGACAGATTTTGCACCTAAAGCCATACAAAAGAAGATGCTTGCTCTTAATTTAGTTGATTCCTACTGCCTTATCAGTGACTACATAGTTCCTGCCCACTTTTAACAGTCTGAAAGTGCAGAGATCTTGGTGCTCTTTTGAATTGTTCTTTACTTGATTGAGTAAAGCATTTACACGGCATTTAAGCATTTCAGTAAAAGAAAACAAACATTTATTTGGCTTACTGTGTTATGTATGAATGCTTTATTAGAATAACTGTAGTTTTGTACTGCCATCGCGCATTTGTTGGCCAGTTTGAAATTAGACAAGATTGTTCTCTCAACTATAACAGAAACTAGCATTTTAAATTCATAAAATAACTGCAGATGAATTGCAGTAGAATTTGATGCCTTGTTGGCTTTGGGCTTTCTGTGTACATTTGTAGCACTATTGGAGTCCACACCAGTTCGAAATTGCAAACTCTTCTTGAGGTATTATTGGACATTCGGACTGTTTCCCACAGTTGGACTCTTACTTCGGTATAGTTGAGTAGGCCATTCAGCCACCTCACTTGTTCTGCCATTCAGTTGGATCATGATTGATCTGTATCTAACTTCCATGTACATGCCTTTCATCAAAATTATTGATTTGACTAATCTATCTATCTCAAATTTAAAATGTCAAGCAAACCTGGATCTAAGAGTTGGTTCTGTATTTACTGTGCCCTTCATTGAAGAAAACACATCCTGATTTTGCTGAAATGGCCTTACTCTACCTTTTAGTACTACGTCTATTTCTTCATCCCTTATCAATAAAAATAGTTGCTCTCTCTACTCTACTCTGATCAACCTGACTTATTTTAATTAGCTTGATAAGATCCCCACTCAACTGTTTAAATTCAAGGCAAAACAATTCAAGCCCAAAAATCAAAATAGAAAACCCCTCAAGTGATGAGGTCTGGTAACATCTATGGAGTGAGAAATAATTAACTTTTCAAGTTGATGTCCTTCCTGGGGATGCTTCATGAAACAGTTGCAGGTAAGGCAAAGTAGGCAGGGAGTGGAGGAAAGAACAAATTGGAAGGCCGGAGAGATTAAATGGCAAAAGTGATAACGTGTAAGGCAAAAATAGATAGTAATGAAGTAAGGAATGCTTAAAACTACATCCTTAAGCATTCCAAGTTCTGACGAAGGACCGTCCAACCTGAAACCAAATTTGCTTTTTTTTCTTCTGAGACATAATGAGTATTTTCTATTTTTTGTTTTATTTCAGACTACCAGTATTCACAGTGCTTTGCTTAGGTATTAAGTTTGTGTCCTGTTACCATAATTTCATTCTTGAAGCCTGGTATAATTTTAGCAAATCTGCAATGTACTCCCTCCTAGCCCAATCACTCATTTGAGGCTTATTCCCCAAAGCTGGCAAAACTCAGCTGGAGTTTGACACTGTATAACTGAAGCATCATTACTTTATTTCTGAATTTCAGTCCCCTTAAGGGAACCAATATCCCATTCACCATTCAGTGATTTCTTTACGTTGATACATAAATCTGTTTTGCTTCCTCATAGTTCCTCATCTCTTGCCATCAAGAAAATATTCTAATTTTTCTTTTGACACAGTGGCAAACTGAATAATCCTAGAGTTCCCTGTATTGAATCTTATTGATTGTTTTTTGCAGTCCTTCATTTCAACTTGAAGATGCTATATTATACACTCTTCCGTATCCAAGATATTAAATCAAATGGTGAAAAGCTGAAGCCCAGTGATATCCTGAAGAGTTTTGGTTATCACATGGAGATAAAAAGATTATCCTCTCAAACCCCTTCCCTGGCTTGCTTCCACCACCACCACTACCACCACCACCCGCCAATTAACGGTCCCTATTGCAAGGTTGGCTCCTATTTACATGCTCACTGTAGCTGGCTTCCTCCGTGATATTTTGAACAGCTTCTGCACGTCTGAGCATACAACATCGAGACACCCTCTTCTATCTTTGATTTCCTCAAAATAGTCAACTAGATTTGTCATATGTAATGTCTCCTTCTGTATTGATCCTTTACTGATCATTTGACCCCTGGGAAAGTTCAGAGTGACTGTCTATGTTAGCATCAATTGTGAGGCAGTTACTGGAGTCTTAAAAACTGATAAATGACATGTGATCTTGTCACAGTTATTACAAATCATTTATAAGATTGTTTAAATTGCCTGCTTTATTCAGTGATCTAAAAACTGAACGATTACATTGAAGTTCAAGACAGTCACTTGAATTTTTGTTTGGATCAGATTACAGAAGGGCAGTTTGGAGTGCTTAAATAATTTAATGTACTCGATTCAGAATTTTGCGGCACCATTATCTTCTCATCAAGTTTGTTCATTGCTGTTGGGAACATTGTTTAAATATCATAGGAATTTGACAAAACGTTTACAATTTTTCGCATTTAGAAACTCTATTCTTTTTAAAAGCCACTTCCATCTGGACTGTTGCTTACATCTCTCTTGAGATGGTTAAATATTTATATTTGCTGCTCCGTTAGTTGAAGCTAAAAGTTTACATGTTGCAGCACATTTACTTATTTTTATGGGTAACTGAATATATACATTTTTTTGGTTGGGTGATGGGAGAAGTAAGGGATGGATCTCTGTGTCATAGTACCCTTTAACATCAGGGCCTTGGGTTCCCACCAAAGTTAGACTGTTGGGATGTATAGGGCCCATGTAAGATTAATGTGAGCTGCATATTTGCAGTTGGGTCAGGTTTTGGTAGGATGAACAAGCAAAACAAATGTGCAGCATCTGTGATGTTTGACATGTGCTTACGCACAGTGTTGGTGTTACGATGAAAACTCTTGTTACTGGATAGCCATCTAGAATTTTTGGCTCTGACATTAACCTATCTGGTTTATTATTGTCCTTTTGAGGGAAGGGAATCTGTCATTCTTGTTTGGCCTACGTGTGACTTCAGACCCCCAACAATGCGGTGACTGTTAAGTGTCCTCTTAGAAACTAGGGATGGGCGTTAAATGCTGGCCTTGTTAGCAATGCCCACATCACACAAATGAAATTTTAAAAATACTCCTCAAATTCTGCATCTATTTTACCACTCTGCTCAAATTTCCTACTCTTAATTATTGAAGCCTGATTATAAAAAACAATTTAGAATAAACAATCAGCGTTTAAGAAAAGTGGTGTTTGCATCATTTACTTCTCAAGTGTCAACTTAAAATGTTCAATCTCGTCCAATCAGTCTTAATTTTAATGTGACATATGCTGATACTATTAAAATTAAATGGAACAAATCAAAAATATAATGCTGAAAAACAGCAATGAAACAGTAAAAAATTCTAGTTTCCTGCTTCTCATTGAAGTCTAACCTTGATTTGAACAACAAGCAAATTGCTGGAAACCTGTGTAGAAGCCTCTATGTTGGGGGCAGGGGCATTATGTAACAGGATTCGATGGACTGCTGTAAAACGTTAAGCAAAATTAGGTGTATTGTACTTGTGAATATAACACTTGTGCTCAATTCCAAGTATATTTTAGATAATTTACTGGACTTTTGGCAGGGTCATGGAAACGTAGATGAAATTCAAGGTCCTTTATATCTAGAGAATCAGGAAGGAATGTATTAGATAAGACTAAACTAAACATGCCAATTTTTTTGAAAATTCTGGCATTTTGGAAGATGTGTTTTTTTTTAAATTGGTTGCTGTTTGCTTGATACTTGTGCTGTTTAAGTTGGTGTTCTTGGATTAAAGATAAAATTTGTTAGGTCCAAGTGGAGACATTTGTGCATTTGATCTGTTCTGTACTTATTGTGCGGGCTTTACAAATATGAAGTTGATAAGATTGTTTTGGGACTCTTTAACCTATTGTGAAAAAAGAAGGATGAAGGGGGTAATCTCACCTCTGCATTTTGCCCAACACCAAGCTTGGTGATTTAAGGTTAGAGCTGTCCAGATTGACCTATGGAATAAGGGCTCTGTGGTGCAGTGGCAGTGTACCTAACTTCAGAGGAAGGGTCTAGGCCCGAAATGTCAGCCTTCCTGTTCCTCTGCTGCTTGGCTTGCTGTGTTCATCCAGCTCTACACCTTGTTATGTGCAGTTAAATAGCCCAGTACTGAATATTTTTATATTTTCTCCAATTCCAAAACTCTCAATTTCCATCAACTACAAAGCCATAGTATTGACTAGGTGAAATGCAGTGTTTTCTTTGCTTTCCTGGAAGGAAAGCTATAATTTTTGGTAAAATATTCATTTTTGGTAACAAGTTTTCAAAAAGTTTGTTTACTTCTATCCTGGAGCTGCATTTGGGCACATGCTGTGTTAGTTCAGAACTTCCTGTTTTCTTCAATACTTCTTGAAAATCTAACTTTGAATCTTGTTAATACAACTTGTGAATTTAACAAATCTATGAAAAGCAATCAGTGTCATTATGGCACAGAAGGAGACCATTCAGCCCATAATGTTCATGCCAGTTCTTGAGTAATCCAGTCAGTTCCAATTCCCTTCTCTTAACTGCTTAATTTTAAGTTTATTTCCTTTTTAAGTACCTATCCAATTTGCTTTTGAAATCTTGTATTGTCTCCACTTCCACTAGCTTCACAGGTGGTGTTCCAAGTTGTTACCACTTGCTTCATTGGAAACACAAATGTCGTTTCTCGTGTCTGTTGCTAATCTGTTATTCAAAACTTTAATTCTGTGGCCCGTATATCTTCCTTGCCTGTGTCTTATCAAAACCTCTTATCTTGTCAATCTCTTTTGCTCCATTGAAAAGAAGACAGCTTGTTGAATTTAACGTTATAGTTAAAATCCCTCAAATCACTATAATAAATCTCCTTGCATTCTCTCAAAGACCTAACATCTTAAAGTGTGAGGAGTTGAACTGGCGTAATACTTTATTTTACCATACTCCACCACTCCAAGCTTCTTCAAATCGTGTCCTACCAAACTGCTGGTTACAAATTTTGGAGGGGAAGAATCATTTCTGTGCTTTCTGCTAAACTGCTTTATATGACAGCTTAGAGATGTGTGCAAACAGTGTTGACTTATCACTTAATTTTGCTACGGAAAGTGCTTTGTTGTGTCTCCCCTCTAATATGCAGCTCAGTTTAATTGTGAACTACTACTGTGGAAGAAGTGTAGAGATTAATCTTTGTCCTGGCAGCATTCAGAGGAGCAGGAAAGTTGACATTTCGGGTACTGACTCAAAATGTCAATTTTCCTGCTCCTTTGATGCTGCCTGGCCTGCTGTGCTCCTCCAGCTCCACACTGTTATCTCTGACTCCAGCATCGGCAGTTCTTACTATCTCTTAATCTATGTCCTGTTGCTTTCTTGAAGTATATTGATATGCTAATTAAGTACCTTTTTTTTGTCATGCTTTAACATAAAATGCATTATTGAATTTATTTTAATAAGATGTACTACATTTATTGGTAAAATTGTTGTCATGGTACTATTAAATATAGAGGAGATGAGATTTGCATATTTCAGAAATTTGGAGATCTGTTCCAAATGGTATGCCTTGTGGAGCCAGTGCTCAATTTTGGAGGAATTTTCACAATATTAAATGTGATCTGTGAATCTATTAACCCTTTGAATAATATATACCAAGTTCTACTTCCATTTGAAAATATTTTCTCCTTTTGAAGTATTACAGATACTAAAATAAATCTACTTGGGCTCTTTTGATTTTTGGTTTGTCCAGTGAGTAGCTGAAATGTGGCATGGAAGACCCCTTTTATTTCCTGAGTCCACTCTTCTCAATTGTCGTATCTGCGGGACTGCTACAGTGTTTGGTTTTCGTGTTGTGGATTAGGGCAGGGAAAATTTGTTTCTTGCTTTTAATTACTATCCAGTTTGCCTAGCTAGTCATAAGTTGCGTGCTCATGGTTTTAAAGTCAAACTTGTGTTCAAATGAGATTCTTTCATTGGTCAGAAAGCTGGCTAGTGCTCCCTCGGCTTTTCACGGTATTTAACATGGAGAGTTACTTGGCTGAAGTATTGGCTTGTACATGGGAAAGACTGAGATAAAACTAGTTTAAGAAAACAGCATAAATAATCTAACAGTGCACTACCTACTAAAGTTGTTAGAATTCTAGAAGATGCTTTTCTGTTAACTTTTGTCAATATATAAAATCTGGCAAGTATCAGCTTCCTTTCAAATGTTTGTAATAATAGATCTGATAATTAGATTCAAAATGGAACTTGACCAGTGAAAGACACACTTACTTTGAGACCGGTCGCGACTCCCTTAGTTGTGGATCCTTGAATTAACCTGTAACGGGTGTTTTTTGCTATGACTGGATAATAGATTTAAAGTAATCAGTGATGATCCAAGAAGTAGGTACTTTCCTTTTAGGCAAAGTATAGGGTTTTAAAAAAAGCTTCCAATTAGATCTGTTGGGAAACTATAAATCCACAAAGCACGTTCTAATTGGGCAATGCACCTACATTTTTTTTTAAGATTGTAAAACAGGTAGGCTATCTGATCACTTGAAGGAATTTCAGTTCCCACATGAACTTGGGCTACAGCCAGTTCCTTAGTTCATCATGAGGAAGCAAGAGACATATGTTGAAGCTTAATCTGTTCATTGTATTACCTGATTCAGAGATTAAGCTGCAGATGGTGGATTTTTGGGGCAGAATAGTCCTAGGCTTAACTCTAGCCTCCATTAGACAACTAAATCAATGTTTCTAATAGGATCAGAATTGTGTATTGACATGCTTGTCCTTGTTTTAGTCACACCTGCATCATTCCTTATTTAAAATGTCAGTTTCCATTGCTGTCATTTAAAAACCAGAAGTTTGTCAAATATTCCAGTTTATTTTCTGTCAAAAATTTATTCAGCCTTCCAAATTGCTTGAAGCTGTTTTATACTAAATGGTCTTTCAGTAGTAAAAGCAACCTTTTTAATTCAAATTATGCATTAATCAAATGTTGGCACACAAGAAACTCTATAGGACATGCCAATAAAAACATTAATTTTTCAAACCTTGATAGTAATCTTGTATAAAGTTTTTAAAAACAGCAATTAATCACAGTCATGTGACTATTTGGCAGAATTGTGCTTTTGGCTTATTAATTTTTAAACAAGTTATATTGAAGTACAGCTGGCAGGTACATTAGCCAATCACGCTATTAATCCAAGTTTTATTTAGCGAAGATCGGGGCAACCATTCAGTCTGTTTAGTTTGGAATTTCGGCTTTTACATTTTCCCTGGTGTTTAAAAACCTTTTTCATGTTGACATTACAAAAAAAAAAATCTCATTTGAGGATTTTCTCGATAAAATTACTTTCTTTTCTGCCTTCCCATACTTGCCTATTATTTTAACTTCATGTAATCTTTCAAACTTGACACCCTCAGAAATATCCATAATTCCTATAGGTTATTTCAAGTGCAAAATCTTTTGGAAGATCTCAACGTGTTTATCCACAGATGTAGTTTATCAATATTCATTTTTGCTTATGTGAGCTCATGAAGAAAAGGGACTGTGGTGTGATTCTTTTGAGATTGATGAAAAATCTTGCTGTGCCATGTGTTTCTTACTTCAGGAATACCAGACGTTTGGGATAGGAAATTATATCTTGCTCATTTAGTCTGAGTTTTCAGGGGTTTGCTTTTAATAGAGAAAGGACTGACGGACCATGAGTAAATGTGTGATAATTTTTGGGAAAAAAGTACAATTTAGACTTTACATTAATGAATGATTGTATGTATTTATGAAATGGCTTTAATGGATGATCTATTTGTTCTCTGCCTATATTGCTAGTTCTGTCCTGCGGACACTCTGCTGAATCTGTAAATGCCCCCAGTAAAAAGATGCCCTTTTATTCATTTGTACATTGCAAGTGATTGGAGAATATATTATTTTAGCTAACTCTTCTGGTTACCAATTTTATAGATCAATGGGAATATTATTTACATATTTGTACCTGAAGGCAAACTTGCCAACATGATTTTGTCAACTTGAGGCTTTTATTTAATCTGTTTGTCTCTCAACCCTAAAAGAACTTTCAATGTTCTTCTTTTGTGTTTTCAACAGTTCCATATTCTGAACTTCACTGCACTCAGCAAATCAACAACAATTCATTGTTTTTCAATTATATGGTATTATGCACAGTCAGTGTTTTTTCTCTAACTCAGCTAGGATTCCATTAAAGCTTGTGAAATTAGCAATACTTCGTACGTATAGATTTATACTCTCGGGGCTACAAGATGGATTGATTTCTCTGTCATGAGATTTTCACTAACCTAGTTATCACAAACACATTGTCCATATGGAAATAGTACCATTGAATGCTATTTCCATATGAAGTGAAGGAACAGACCTAATGCATGGATTAATCTGGTCAGTGAGGTGTTCTTTGTGCCTCAGATAATTATTCTGTACTATGCTGTGTAGGAATCAGAGAATACTGATTTGTAGTATAATATGTATATAGAAAAAAATAGTATTAGTATCACTGCAATTCACACTTGACCCTTCTGTTGCAATTGCAATTCTGCAGCACAAATTGTGCTTTAAGAACGGATTTTAATCATTACTTAATGTAGAAACAAGAAACTGCAGTTATTCTTTGCAGCCATTAGTTTTGCCGTAATATTTTCAACAGCTGTTGAAGGTGCATAGGGCTTTTTTTCCTGTCTGTGAATCCCACCTTCTGTGAAGGTAGCAGTATCATCTCAACGAAGTTACGATTGCTATCACTAGTAACACAGTATGGAAAGTCATTCAATTCTGGTTGTTAAATTATCCCTGAATATTACTTTTGAATAAATTTAAGCACTTCATGTTCAACATTATTCAAATAGCATTATGAATCTATATACCCATCACCAAGATGGTAGACTTCCACCTGGGGTCGCCTTCTACTGTGTCTCAGCCCATCTGCTGTTGAGATCATCTTCATGCTTTTGTAAGTCCATTCTCACAAACTTAACCTCACCAAAAACCCCACAGTTCACATCATTGCTCTTTCCAGATCCTATAGCTCATATTCCTGTTTCTGACTGACCAGTTTTGGCCTCTGATTATTGACCATCTTTGCTTTTCCGAATTTGTTACACCCAAGGACTCTACGCTGCTCCAATTCTAACCTCCTTTTCGCTTCCTGCAGCTGTGTCCTCTGTTTTCTAACTTGAAATACCCTCTTCCTCTCCCTTCTCCTTGCTCCTCGCTCCTCGCCTAACCTTCCAAAAAGTGAAAACCACCTGCTGTTTGAGACTACTCCTTGAAACCTTTGACCAAGATTTTTGTCATGTGCCCAATTATCTCCCAATGTGATTTGGTATCAGATTTTGTCAAATTCGACTTCTGGCAAAACTCCTTGGGATATTTAGTACTGGTGGCACGGGAGCATGCCAATCATTTTAATGTCTCATGTTTTGGATCTGTCAACTTCTGAGATTTCATTTCTATATTATGTTAGGTCACTATATAAATGTTAGTTAGTATAGAGTCTTGGTGTTTTTGTCAGTTTGACTGTAAGAGCTTTATTTTGCATTGACAAATTGTACATGTTTATTGAGTAATTTGCCTGTACTGATGTGAATTGAATCAGGTTAACAAATAATCTGCAGCAGCCAATAAATTCTGCTTGATATTCATCAAGTTTTTGTATTGTCATATTTGAACTGTACCTATGTAATCCTCAAAATGCTTTAATTTCACTTACTGTAATTTTAAATCTTAAGTTTGTGTAATTGTTGTACTTTGAGAGACTGCTTAAGTTATACTGCTCAAGTTAGATGTTTAACTGGATGGTCTGGAAAAGGTAGGCGATGTTTCAGAAATGCCGGCCGTTGGAAATGTTGTTCAGGTGCGCAGCTCTCTTGCAGGTCATTCTGTCTTTGAGGACATTGCCTGTGGGTTTCTCATGGATTGACTCTCAAATTGTTCTATAAATCTAAACTTGCAAACTCCATGAAGATTCAGATTGTAGCATTTTGGTTAATAGAGGATACAGAAGCTTTCAGTCTATTTGGCAACTGTTATTGTATTTGCTGCATGGTAAAACTTGCAATCGGACAAGAATTGGATAAGGAATTGACAATTTCTATGGCTTATTGCATCCTTTTCAAAAAACAGAAATGCTGCGTTAAATCCATTTACCTGTGCCACCTGTGACATTGGAAAAGCCAGTAGCACAGGAGAGCCAACTTTGGAACTGGCAGTATGTTTAGGCAGATAGGCAGAGGCACTTTTATTTTGTGTATATTAAAGCTATGGGACCGCTGTCAGTAAAAAGGTTGGAAATTAAAGGTAATTTCAATGGTTACTGTCAGTTTATGTATTTTATAAGTAAATACGAGGAATATATGTTGATGCTGCCAGGAGGCATGAAGGAATATGTTAATTAAATAATTAAATTCTGGAGTTATTTCTGACTACATTGCTGGTGGAAAACCTCAGTAGCAATGTGAGGGTGGATAATTACTCCAGTGCATGAATAAAGGTGTAACAATCTTAGAGTGATACTTTCTGTTCAGTAAATCATATTTGGTATAAAGATCTACTGAACTTAACCATTCTGGTTAATACAATATTAAAATACTATTGCTTTTATTTAAAGCTGTAAGTCTGATATCCCAATAATAATTCTATTCAAAGCTGCCTTAGAATAAGAGCAGCAAAAATTATAGATAAATTTGTATGAAAACTTCACAAGATGGCCAGTTCCAGGATTTGGAGCAAGGCATGGCAAAGAAAAAATTATAGAACTGTGTCCCCTTCATAATCGGAGCTCTGTTATCTAGTGACCAGTTAGCCCTCAGGCCTGCTCTGCCATTTGATAAGATCATCACTGACCTGATTGTGACGTAAATCCACGTTCCTGTCTACCCTGAAAATCTTTTACTGTCTTACTTAGCAAGAATCTATCTACATCTGCCTTAAAAAATATTCAAAGACTCTGCTTCCACCATCTTTTCAGGAAGAGAATTTCAAAGATTCGTGAAATCATTTCTGAAAATATTTCACTTAATCTATTTTAAATGGCTGACTTTTGATTTTTAAACGGTGACTCTTACATTTAAATTATCGTGTATGAGAAAATGTCCTCTCTATATCATCCATTATTGAGGTAGGAGGCAGAACATGATTGAGGGGCATAAAGAAGGTAGTTCGGAAGACATGTGGCCCCTTCTTGAAGGGATCAGTGACTAAAGGAAAGAGTTTTAGATAGGGTGTGAGGGAGAGAAAATTCACCCAGGAGTGGTGGGAATCTGGAATCCCCTGTAAGGATAGCAGAGGCAGAAACTGTCAATGTTTAAGAAATATTTAGATGTACACTTGTGATGCCAAGGTATACACAACTGTGAGCTAAATGCTGCAAAATGGGATTCGAATATTTAGGTTGCTGGTGACTGGTGCAGATGTGATGGGCTGAAAGCCTGTGTTGCAGGATCTCACTGACGAGTAAACATTTCATTAGGCCATATTTATTTAATAGGCCAAGTTCTTTCCTATCATGCATTGAATAACTGGTGGAATCTTCAGTGGTCAATTATTACTAACACTGTAGGTTCAAACTGCAAAAATTATCTTGATCTATAACTAACATCTCTTGTAAGTTGAGTTGTCATTTGTGTCTTGGCCAACTTATGACATTTCATTGCAGCAAAAAATTACTGTTGGTGTTATCTGATTTCAAATGGCCTGGAGTTCTCAAAACAGATTGACACTTTTAGAAACATTTACGTGACCAATTTTTGATCCATAGAGGAGTCTATGGTGATGGAGGCAGGCAAGTGAGTGGAGTTATTCTTTTTGAATAGTAGAGCAGACCCAAGGGATCAAAAGACCTACTCCTTCTCATGACTGATTTAAGAATTGGTGCAAAAAGTGATTTTGAACTAGTTTTTGATATTTTCTAACCCGTCGGTTCAGAAACGGTATTATACACCTCCTGAAGTAGGTAGGGCTTGAACCCAGGCCTTCAGAGGTAGTGCAGCTACCACTGCGCCGGTAGTTTTAATCTTTGGAATTGAAGCAAGAGTTCCTTGTCTAAGTCAAATACGAATTTAGTTACAGGCTATTTTCACACTTTGGATGCTATTTCTGTGCAAAATGAGCACTCTTTACACCAAGACACCACTTATGGTGTAAGTACACCTTTAGAGGATCCAACTTTCAAGATCACTCCAAATGGAAATGGCCTAAATTCAGTCCAGAAAAATCAAACACAAACTTAATGATCACCTTATGAGGAGGGATCCAGACAAATAATTCATCATCCTTTCACAGATTCTTGAAAGGTTGTCTTAAGATAATAGTTGGCTGACCACAAACGCTGTATTTTGGGTAGAATTTAAGCAGGCCATTAAACACTACAATATTCTATTAAATGGATCTTTTAAAAACCAGTCTGGCTCAAAATAAATGAACCTTGCCCAAAGAAGTTGAGGTTGATTTGTGAGACGGGCAAGTTGTCAAATTCAACTTGTAACCTTTTGGCTAGGGGTCTGGCACCGTTATCAGTTTGTGTTCAGCCTTTTTAATTTATTAAATTTAGAGTTGTATAGAGGAGATTTGTGATAAATACACATTATCTTAGCAGATTATGTTGCTGATATTGGTTTTCATGTACAGAACATGATAGGGTCTATCAGGTTGCCTATTGTAATTAAAATGAGGATACTCTGAGGTGTAATTTGCATGCTTAGTGCATTAGCACGCGAGTTTTTTTCTACTGATACTTAAAAATAAAAGCAAGAGTTGTCAGTATCATAAGTGGTGTACAATTTCCCTGTCTAAATTGTGCTATATCCAAGGTTGTGGTATATCAAAAGAGCATTACAGTAATGGATTGCAGTACCAGAAAAAAAACTGTTCTCAATCATGCTTCATTGAGCAATTAAACTTAATATACTGAGTCAGTGGCTGATGGGAAGAGTTGATGACTTTATTCTCTGCTTACAATGGAAAAATTTACAAGTACAGGGTTTAGCGTTGGCCTTTTTTTAGTGCCCCTTGACCACTAATTTCTTTGGCTTTTTCAAGATAAAACAAGAATGTTACCCTACAAAAGAAAATGGAATATGTAGAACATAAATTAAAGCTGGAGTAGGCTATAAAGCCCTTCAAGCCTGCTGTGCTATTCAATAAGATAACGATTGATCTTTTACCTTAACTCCAACCTCCTGTCCAATCTCAGTATTTTCTGATTTCCCCAAAAGTCCAAAGCTAGGAAATGTTTTTAAGACATTTGAATGTTTAGAGGGAAATGCATCATTTTATTTTATAGAAAAGATCATAGAGTTGTAGCCCAACAACTTTTACAAATTTGTTTGACATCTGTAGTGACTTGTAATGGAGGTTATGATTGCAGTTTAATGCGTTCTGGAAATATTGGCAGTTGATGTGTGAGATCAGACAAAGATAGCAAAATATAGGTGTGATAAAATTTTGGTACGAAAGTCAATAGCTGTGAATTGGCATTAAAATAATGGATACAAAACAAATACATTTGTGAGGAAACAAGCATGGGGCTGGATGAACACAGCAGGTCAAGCAGCATCATAGGAGCAGGAAAACTTGACGTTTCGGGCCTAAACCCTTCATCAGAAATGGGGGAGGGGAAGAGGGTTCTGAAATAAATAGGGAGAGAGGGGGAGGCGGATAGAAGATGGATAGAGGAGAGGATAGGTGGAGAGGAGGCAGACAAGTCGAAGAGGCGGGGATGGAGCCAGTAAAGGTGAGTGTAGGTAGGGAGGAGATAGGTCAGTCCAGGGAGGATGGACAGGTCAAGGGGGCGGGATGATGTTAGTAGATAGGAGATGGGGGTGTGGCTTGGGGTGAGAGGAAAAACAGGTTAGGGAGGTGGAGATGAGCTGGGCTGGTTTTGGGATGCGGTTGGGGGAGGGGAGATTTTGAAGCTTGTGAAATCCACATTGATGCCATTGGGCTGCAGGGTTCCCAGGCTGAATATGATTTGCTGTTCTTGCAGCCGTCGGGTGGCATCACTGTGGCATTGTAGGAGGCCAAGGATGGACATGTCATCTGAGGAATGGGAAGGGGAGTTGAAATGGTTTGCGACTGGGAGGTGCAGTTGTTTGTTGCGAACTGAGCGCAGGTGTTCTGCAAAGCGGCCCCCAAGCCTCCGCTTGGTTTCCCCGATGTAGAGGAAGCCGCAACGGGTACAGCGGATGCAGTATACCACATTGGCAGATGTGCAGGTGAATCTCTGCCTGATGTGGAAAGTCTTCTTGGGGCCTGGGATTGGGGTGAGGGAGGAGGTGTGGGGGCAGGTGTAGCACTTCCTGCGGTTACAAGGAAAAGTGCCGGGTGTGGTGGGGCTGGAGGGGAGTGTGGAGCGGACAAGGGAGTTGCGGAGGGAGTGGTCCCTCCGGAAGGCAGATAAGGGTGGGGAGGGAAAAATGTCTTTGGTGGTGGGGTCTCACTGCAGATGGCGGAAGTGTCAGAGGATGATGCGTTGGATCCGGAGGTTGGTGGGATGGTATGTGAGGACGAGGGGGATTCTTTTTTGGTTATTGTTGCGGGGACGGGGCGTGAGGGATGTGTTCCGGGAAATGCGGGAGACACGGTCGAGGGCGTTCTCGACCACTGTGGGGGGGGGACGTTGCGGTCCTTGAAGAATGAGGATATTTGAGATGTGCGGGATTGGAATGTCTCCTCCTGGGAGCAGATGCGGCGGAGGCAAAGGAATTGGGAATAGGGGATGGCATTTTTGCAGGAGGGTGGGTGGGAGGAGGTGTATTCCAGGTAGCTGTGGGAGTCAGTGGGCTTGAAATGGACATCTGTCTCTAGGTGGTTGCCCGAGATGGAGACAGAGAGGTCCAGGAAGGAGAGAGAAGTGTTAGAGATGGTCCAGGTGAACTTCAGGTTGGGGTGGAAAGTGTTGGTGAATTGGATGAACTGTTCGAGCTCCTCGTGGGAGCACGAGGCGGCGCCGATGCAGTCATCAATGTAACGGAGGAAGAGGTGGGGTTTAGGGCCAGTGTAGGTGCGGAAGAGGGATTGTTCCACATAACCTACAAAGAGGCAGGCATAGCTTGGGCCCATGCGGGTACCCATGGTCACCCCCTTTGTCTGTAGGAAGTGGGAGGAATTGAAAGAAAAGTTGTTGAGGGTGAGGACGAGTTCGGCTGGGCGGATGAGGGTGTCGGTGGAGGGGGATTGGTCCGTTCTGCGGGACAGGAAGAAGCGGGGGGGCCTTTAGGCCATCAGCATGGGGAATACAGGTATATAGGGACTGGACGTCCATAGTAAAAATGAGGTGCTGGGGACCTGGGAATAGGAAGTTCTGGAGGAGGTGGAGGGCGTGGGTGGTGTCACGGACGTAGGTCGGGAGTTCCTGGACCAAAGGGGTGAAAATGGAGTCTAGGTAGGTGGAGATGAGTTCGATGGGGCAGGAGCAGGCGGAGACAATGGGTCGACCAGGGCATTCAGGTTTGTGGATTTTGGGGAGGAGATAGAAGCGGGCGGTGCGGGGTTGGGGAACGATGAGGTTGGAGGCGGTGGGTGGGAGGTCGCCTGAGGTGATGAGGTTGTGGATGGTTTGGGAGATGATGGTTTGGTGCTCGGGGGTGGGGTCATGATCCAGGGGGCGGTAGGAGGAGGTGTCAGAGAGTTGGCGCCTGGCCTCAGCAATGTAGAGGTCAGTGCGCCATGCTACGACTGCGCCTCCCTTGTCCGCGGGTTTTATGGTGAGGTTGGGATACATTTGTGAGGAACATGGGATTTCATAAACATTGGCAGTGGTATAAAAAGAATGGCTCAAATATTTCTTGAACTAACTATTATAACTGCTTCCAAACCATATTTCATAAAGTGAATGTTACTCGAAAATTAGAGTATTATCAGGTGGTGAAAGAAATGTTGTTGAAAGCCCATTTGTTGCTAAGTGACCAGGAGAAAGGGAAGAATAAACAAGGAGTGTCAGTTTTGTGGAACTTAAAGACTTCGTGGCCTTGTTCAGTTCTATTTCTGTAATCGCCGGCAGCCCTCCAAAATACCTGTGCTCTTTTTATTCTTGCTGCTTCTGCATTCCCAATTTTAACTCTGCCACCATTTGTACCTGTGCTTTCTGCTGCCTAGGCTTTAACCTAAGGAATTTCCCCTCTAAATCTCTCTGCCTCCCACTGCTGCCATTTTTAAGATCTTCCTTAAAACCTACCTCTGACTAGGCTTTGGCTTTTTTTTTAATTCGCTCATGGGACATAAGTGTCAATGGATGGCCATCATTTATTGCAGATCCCTAGTTGCCCTTGAGAACGTGCTGCAGTGCTGTCCACGTGAACCGCTGCAGTCATCTGCTGTAGGTTGGCGTAAAATGCCCTTAGGGAGGGAATTCGAGGACTTTGGGAATACTGCGTTCAATTCTGATCTCCCTACTGTAGGGAAGATGTTGTCAAACTTGTAAACCTTTTCTGAATCCTCTCAAGGATGTTGCCAGGGTTGGAGGGTTTGAGCTGTAGGCACCGGCTGAATGGGCTGGAGCCATCTTCCCTGGAGTGTCAGAGGCTGAGGGGTGACTTTATATATGTTTATAAAATCATGAGGAGCATGGATAGATTGAATGGTCAGGTCTTTCTCCCAGGTTCGGGGAGTCCAAAACTAGAGAGCATAGGTTTAAGCTGTGAGGGGAAAGTTTTTAAAAGGGACCTAAGGAGCAACATTTTCACGCAAGAGGGTGGTGTGTCTATGGAATGAACTGCCAGAGGATGTGGTGGAGGCTGGTACGATTACAACATTTAAAAGGCATCTAGATGGGTATATGAATAGGAAGGGTTTAGAGGGATATGGGTCAAACACTAGCAAATGGGACTAGATTAATTTAGGATATCTGTTTGGCATGGATGAGTTGGTCTGAAGGGTCTGTTTGTGTGCTGTATATCTCTGACTTTATTTTAATCCAGCCACAGTGAAATAATAACAATATATTTCCAAGTGAGGATAGTCAGTTGTTTGGAAGGGAACTTGCAAGTAATCATGTTCCCAAGTATCTGCAGTCCTTATTCTTCTAGACAGAAGTGGTTGTGGGTTTGGAAGGTACTGTCTAAGGATGTATGTTGAATTTTTTTCACTGCATCTTGTGGATAGTCCACACTGTTGCTGGAGGAATGAATGCTTGCGGTTATGGTACCGGTCAAGTAGGCTGCTTTGTCCTGGACAGTCTCAAGCTTCATGAGCATTGTTGGAAATGCATCTATCCAGTCTCGAGGGGAATATTCCATCACATTCCCGACTTGTAGATGATGGACAAGATTTGGGGAGTCAGATGAGTTACTCACCGCAGTATTCCTAGTCTCTGACCTGTTGTTTTGGACACCTTGTATGTGGTGAGTACAGTTGAGGTTCTGGTCATTGGTAACCCTCAAAGTTGCTAGTTATTCAGTGGTGATAACACCATTGAAAGTCATGAGGTAGTGTTTAGATTGTCTCTAATAAGAGGCAGTCACTGACTGGTATTTGTGCGTGCCTCTTGTCAGCTGAAGCCTGGATGTTGTCAGATCTTGTTGCATATGAAAGTGGGCTGCTTCAGTGTCTGAGTCATCACAAATGGTGCTGAACCTTATGCAATCATCAGTGAACATTTCCATTTCTAACCTTATGGTAGAGAGAAGATCATTGAAGTAGCTGAAGAGGTTGGGACTTGGAGCTGAGATTACTAACCACCGACAACTACAACTAGCTTCCTATGTGCCAAGTATTACTCCAACCAGCGGAGTGTTCTCTGATACTCATTGATTCTAGTTTCGCTAGGGTTGCATCGTGCCTTCTGTTGAATGTGGCCTTAATGTCAAGCACTGTTATTTTAATGCCTAGTATCCATGTTTGAACCAAGTCTGTAATGAGGTCAGGAGTTGACTGACCCTGGTGGAACCCAAACTAGGCATCACTGAGTGAGTAATTGCTGAGCAGGTGCTGCTTGGTAGCACCGTTGATAATACCTTCCATCACTTATGGCCAAGAGTAGGCTGATGGGGCGCAAAATGACTGGCTTGGATTTGTCCTGTTTACTGTGTACAGGACATAGCTGGGCAGTTTTCCATATTTGGATAGATGCCAGTGTTGTAACTGTACTGGAACAGCTTTGCTAGGGGAATGGCAAATTCTGGAGCCCAAGGATTCAATACCACTGCTGGAATATTGTCAGGGCCCATTGTCTTCGCAGTATACAGTACCTCCAAACGTTTCTTGATTTCACCTGAAGTAGACTTGGCTAAAGACTGGTGTCCGCAACGCTGAGGACCGCAGGAGGAGGCAGAAAAGGATCATACACTTGGCATTTCATGTTGAAGATTGTCAAGAATGCTTCAACCTTTTTTTTTGCACTAATGTTTTGGGCTTTTCCATCTGAGGATGAGGCTGTTTTTGGGGCCGCCTCCTTCAGTAGTTGTTTAATTGTCTACCAACATTTGCAACTGGATGTGACAAGACTGCAAAGCTTAAGTATAATCCATTGGTTGTGGGATTGCTTAGCTCCGTCTGTCATTTGATGCTTATGCTGTTTAGCGTGCAAGTAATTCTGTAGTAGCTTCACCACGTTGACATCTCATTATTAGATATGCCTTATGCTGCTCCTGGCACGCCCTCCTGCACACTCCATTGAACCAGGGTTGTTGATCCCATGGCTTGATAGTAATGGTTGAATGGCAGATATACCAAGCCATAATGTTAAAGACCTCGGGATGCAAGTGCACAGTTCCTTGAAAGTGGAGTCGCAGATAGACAGGGTGGTGAAGACGGCGTTTGGCAAGCTTGCTTTCATTGGTCAGAACATTGAGTATTGCTGTTGGTACCTCATGTTACATCCATAAAGGACATTGGTGAGACCACTTAAAATACTGCAAACAATTCTGGTTGTCCTTCTATCGGAAGGATATTGTTAAACTTGAAAAGTCTGACAAGGATGTTGCTGGGACTGGAGGGTTTGAATTGTAGGGAGAAGTGTTTTCACTGTAATGTAGGCCACATGAAGTCACTGTGTTGGTGATTAGAAAAAACACTAGGAAGGCAGATTTGGGAAAACAGGACAAGCCGGTGAGTTTTGTTGAAGTGGTAAAGGAAAGCATAGTGGAAGCTAAAAAGCTGCAAAAGATTGTGAAACTTGCTCAGGGGTTGGTTAAGATGAAAGTGCCAGTCCTCCGTAAAGAATTTATTTGAGGGTAAGGTTTATTTGTGTATGCCAGGAGGAGTTGGTAAAGAAATTAAGATGTTGAGAGGTACGGGCACAAATCAGTCTGCATAACATGATGAGATGAGATATGTAATTTAGAAGGAATATTAGCAGAAAAAGTGATAATATGTGGAATTCATTGTGAGAAGAGTAGTGAGGTTATAAAGTGAGATTGGAGTGTCCTGTGAAAAGTAATCAGTTGGTGGTAGGAGTAATAAAGAAGTTCTTGGTTTCGGAAATAGTTTATCCCTGGTAATGATATAGCTGAATCACTGGTGGGAGTGATGCCTACTGTGGTTGAAAAGCCAGCGGAAAATCAGGCAAGTGAGGTGTTACAGGAAGTATATCCTGGGATTTTCCTGACTGTGATGACAAAGTCACAAAGCCACAGATGGAAACAGGAGGAGAAATCAAAGAATAAAGATAAGGAACTTGACATTTGATTATCAGAAACTGTTTGCTTGATTCTTGAGAAAAACGAGAACAGGTGTAGTACAAACTGGATATTTTTAGATCGGAGAAATTAGCTGAATTACAACAGAGAGGAAAAACTAAAGCAGTTGTATCAAAAACCATACACAAAAGAAGAATCTGAGTGTATGCCAGAATGTCACTATCTTAAAAATGACATCCTGCTGAGGAAATGGAGACCATCACACATTCAGGTGGATGAGAAATGGACAGAAGTTCATCAAGTTCTATCACTGGCGGGTAATAGGAAA
The DNA here is from genome assembly GCA_024137785.1 of Ginglymostoma cirratum. Taxonomy (NCBI): domain Eukaryota; kingdom Metazoa; phylum Chordata; class Chondrichthyes; order Orectolobiformes; family Ginglymostomatidae; genus Ginglymostoma; species Ginglymostoma cirratum. The sequence continues at coordinate 18,231,370 of JAHRHZ010000051.1, read as the reverse complement.
AAGGTCATTGGGAGTAAGGAAAACCTAAGCCAAAATACAAAAATATTGTTATTGGCCTGAACTGCAGAAGGATATGGTTCAGTCTTGCCAGACGTTGCCATACATGTCAGGTAATTTGAAAACCTCAGGCAGTGATAAAACCATCATCTTCAATACCCATTCCTGCATTTGCGGAGCTGTTTACAAGAGTCTTAATTCAGTGCCTAGGACCCCTATCTAAAATAAAAAAATGGGAATCAGTATTTGTTGACCATAATGGATGTGTCTTCTAGATTTCCAGGGTCATTGTTATGTAGTGTCACGGCTAAAAGGATTATAGAAGAGTTGCTCAATTTTTTTTTACTATGGGTGGACTAGCCGCAGAAATACAATTACATCAAAGTTACCCAAGGAAGGCATGGATATCCTAGGAAAAAAAACCAATTCAAATCCACTGCTTACCGTTCGGAATCACAAGGAGCATTAGAACAGTGGCGTCAAACTTTAAACACCGTGTTGAGGACTTATAATCAAGACTTTCCAGAGGTTTGAGCTAAAGGAATTCCGTATGTACTTTTTGCAATTAGGAATGCACCTTATGAATCAACTAAATTCAGGTTATTTGTATTTAGTTTTTGGGCTTAAGTTGAAAGGATCACTGAAAGTAAGGAGAAGTTGGTGAGTCAGAGTTCAGAGACCATACATTTGGACTGTCATATTTTAGGGGAAAATTAAGTAGAGTGGGTATGTTAGCTAGATTTGAAAGTAGGACAGCATGTAATGAAACAGGAAGCAGATAAGGAAGCTAATTTTGCTACTGGAGATAGTGTTAGTGTTACTGGTAGGTGAACCTTTAAAGGTAAGATTTAGCAGGCCTTATCAAATCGAAAGGAAATTGTGAGGTGAGTTATTTGATAAGAACACCAGAGAGAAGGACATCTCACAGGGTATGTCATGTGAATATGCTCAAAAGTATTTTGATAAGGAAGGAGAATGTGTTACTGGTTACAAAGAAGAACCAAGTTCTGAATTAGAAGTTGTCAAAAATTGGGATAAATTATTGAGTTGCCTTCCAGAGGAAAATGAAAATGACCTGAAAGAGTTTTTGCAATATGTGGGTAAAAGCTGAGAAGTACTAATCTAATTGCGCAAGATGTAAATGTAGGAAATGCTGTTCCAATGAAGTAACTTCCTTGATAGACTTAACCCTCTAAAGTTGGCACAGGTTCGGAAAGAGATTGTCTTTGTCTTTGAGTATGCATTCAATATAATCAAAGTGCATTGCAGCAAATGAAGCTCATCTATAGTAATGGTGCCAAAACCAGATGGTACGCAGTGATTGCGTGTAGACTGTCACATAGTCAATGCAGTTATAAATTTGGTTCCTATCATATTCTACGCTTGAAGGACTGGGAACCTGGGAAAAGCAACTTAAATTTCTAAGTTGGAATTACTCGGAGGGTATTAGCAGCTACCTTTATTGGAAAGAATGAAGGAAATTTTGGCTTTTGTGCCACTGAATGGACTGTACCAGTTTAAAGTCATGACATTTGATATGAAACCTGCGCCAACCCCATTTCAAAGACCAACCAATGAAGTCATTTTGTGATTACCCAGTTGTGTAGTGTACATCGATCTGGTGATTCTTAGTCACCCATAGAAGGAGCATTTGGAACATCTATCAGAATTGTTCGATCGACTTCGGGAGGTGAACTTGGTGACAAACTTGACTAATAATGAGTTCACAAAAACCCAAGTCATGTTCCTGGGCATGGACAAATAATCCAGTGGGATATGAAAACAAAAGCTTATCCCATACTATTAATGAAGAGGGAAGTACCATGATTCCTGGGGCTGTGTGGTTTTTATCTGAAATTTGTACTTAATTTTTAGCAGTGTGTTTGATCTGACTTGAAGTGGTGCAGAAAGTTTCGGTGGACGGAGGAATATCCGAAGACATTTTACAGCCTGAAAGCTGCGTTGACCACTGCCCCAGTGTTAACCACACCTAATTATGTCAGTCCATTCAAAGTGGCTATCAATGTGAGTGATGTAGGTGTCGGTGATGTACTTTTGCAGATGACGATGAGAAGATTTAAAAAAAACACCCAATATGTCTGTCTTTTCGGAAAATTGCATTGTCAATCAGAAATATTCCACAATTGAAAAGGAGACTTTGAGTTTTGATTTTAACGTTGCCAGATTTCAATATTTATATTGTCAGTTATATGTCAATTGTATGTACTGATCATAACTCTTCAAAGTTTATGGAAAAATTTAAGGATAAAAATTTCAGACTGTTTAGATGGAGCGACTTTGAAGGAAGATGAAGCGAGGGGAGGCCCGAGTGCCGGAGTGGGACAGTCATTGGACTTGTGCCTGGTGTGGGTGGCCAGACCATGTGCAGAGCTGCTGCTATTTGAAACTCTTTACTGGACTGTAATATAAATCCTTTAACTCTGTTATAACAATCTTACTTGTAACTTATTTTCTAGACATTGTAAGTAATGCTGCTACTTTTTAATCGGCTTTTGTATCCAAGATTTGTACCTAGGTACTGGTCTCCAAGATGGTACCATTAAATGCTGCAGTTGTAAAAACTTTTCACTGTACTCGAGTACAGTGACCATAAAGGATATTCTATTCTAGGTGTTCGGTTCTGATAGAAAAACAGACTGAAATGGACTGTAGTAGTGAAAGACTGTAAACAATACAAACAATGTAAGATGTATATATATTGTAGTGTACTAATAGTGTAAGGCCAAAGGCTTTTAAAAATGAAGCCTTTTGATGGTTCACTTTTTTTTAAGGGAGGAGATGTGATGATACCATAGTTTTAAGAGACATATTTTGTCCTGTTCGTTTTATGAAGAAAGTTTGAGGTGGAGGTGCAAAGCAGTCTGCTCCAAAGCTAAGAGAGTAAACAGTTCGTGAGGCCTTGGGTTTTTCTTGAAATGTTGGAACAATAAAAGCAGCCTGACTCCCACAGAACCAGGATTTTTAGCTCTCGGTTTCAGTAGTTGCTAGGCTGTGGAAGCTGGATGTGAAAGCTGTTACTCCTCTGCTTGCTGCTAAAAGCTGGGGTTTCCCTTCCTACTGCCAGAAATGTATGTGACACTATTTTGCTGAATTTGCCTTTGCCAATGGTGTGTTTATGGAATGTTACAATATTGGCACAGTTAATTAGTAGTAGGGTGTGTGTATATTATGTAATTATTTTAAGCATTTTGATAGTGTTACAGTTAAACCAATTCTTTTAATTTTGTCTGTATTTCAGTTAGTGTATGAATTAAGTATGTTTCATGTTGGAAATTACTTTTGATGCACAAAGAATGGTTGAACATTTAGATATTTTCGTGTCTTTCAGTTGCTGTGACTGGCTTGCTAACATCTGTAGGCGAAAGAAACAGCTTAAAGCCCGCACAGTGTGGCTGGGACATCCAGAGAAGTGTGAGGAAAAATATCCAAGGAATGCAATCAAGAACCAGAAGTACAATATTTTTACATTTGTACCTGGGGTAAGTAATTGAAAACTTGCTTGTCTTGGAACAACCTGTTGTTGCATCAAAATACAGAGGTCATACAGTGGAAGTAGTGCTTTCCCTTTAATTAGTTATTTCCAGTGTTGGTATTCACTTTCAATGTGAAAGGACATCCTAATCAAACCAAAAAAGAATCCCCCTTGTCCTCCCATCCCCCGCCCCCCCCCCCCAACCTCCGGATCCAACGCATCATCCTCCGACACTTCCGCCACCTGCAATCAGACCCCACCACCAAAGACATTTTTCCCTCCCCACCCTTGTCTGCCTTCCGGAGGGACCACTCCCTCCGCGACTCCCTTGTCCGCTCCACACTCCCCTCCAGCCCCACCACACCCGGCACTTTTCCCTGCAACCGCAGGAAGTGCTACACCTGCCCCCACACCACCTCCCTCACCCCAATCCCAGGCCCCAAGAAGACTTTCCACATCAGGCAGAGATTCACCTGCACATCTGCCAATGTGGTATACTGCATCCGCTGTACCCGTTGCGGCTTCCTCTACATCGGGGAAACCAAGCGGAGGCTTGGGGGCCGCTTTGCAGAACACCTGCGCTCAGTTCGCAACAAACAACTGCACCTCCCAGTCGTGAACCATTTCAACTCCCCCTCCCATTCCTCAGATGACATGTCCATCCTTGGCCTCCGACAATGCCACAGTGATGCCACCCGAAGGCTGCAGGAACAGCAAATCATATTCAGCCTGGGAACCCTGCAGCCCAATGGCATCGATGTGGATTTCACAAGCTTCAAAATCTCCCCTCCCCCAACCGCGTCCCAAAACCAGCCCAGCTCATCTGTTTTTCTTCTTGCCTCAAGCCACACCCCCATCTCCTATCTACTAACATCATCCCGCCCCCTTGACCTGTCCGTCCTCCCTGGACTGACCTATCTCCTCCCTACCCCCCGACCTACACTCCCCTTTACTGGCTCCATCCCCGCCTCTTCGACTTGTCTGCCCCCTCTCCACCTATCCTCTCCTCTATCCATCCTCTATTCGCCTCCCCCTCTCTCCCTATTTATTTCAGAACCCTCTTCCCCTCCCCCATTTCTGATGAAGGGTTTAGGCCCGAAACGTCAAGTTTTCCTGCTCCTATGATGCTGCTTGACCTGCTGTGTTCATCCAGCTCCATGCTTGTTATCTCCTAATCAGACATGCCTGGCAATAATCAAAAACAATGACAACATGTATTCTCATCAGGATGAAAATCGCAATATTGCCTGCACTGTGTCATTTGCAAATATGGTGATGAAATGTTACTGTTTCCAAATTTTGAAAAAAATTTTAAACTTTCATTCTTCTACATTAAAGATGGGGTCTCTTGGAAAATATGTTCCATGTTGTTGAGAATGGCTGTGTGCTCCTGAGAATACTTTCCATAAAAGTTGCTCTCTGCTTAAGATATGGAATGCACTCCCTTAGCGGCTGCACAATTGTGGCTTCCGGAAGAGAATTGGATAATTGAAGAAAAAAGAAATTGTAGAGCAGCAGGAAAAGCTGCATGAGTGTGACTCGCCAGTTGCTCTTAAACTGGCATGACAGCTTTAAAAAGAAGTCTCCTGTGTTGTTGTAAACCATTCTTAGCAAACACCCTTCCATGTGTTGTAAAATGTATAATTTTACCATATCACTTCAGTATTGACATTGGCAAGGATAAGCTAGGGATCACATTTAGCCGTAAACCCCAAAACTACGAACTTTGTCTTATTTGACATGGTGAAGGATGACTGTGATTAAACTTGACAGTAATCTCTGTCAATATATAGCAAAATAAATACAATACTCAAGCTTTTGGATTTTAGCAACTGGTCAAAAATTGAAAACTGTGACCATGAATTTAAAAGGGGTCTCTTAGTTGCTTACAAATAACAGCAATCCCACTGTATGACTTGTCACTCCTATCTACATAGAATTACATAAATATACAGAACAGAACCAGGCCATTTGGCTCAATTGGTCCACATGAACTTATGCCCCACCTGAATTTCCTTCCACTAATCACCTAACCTTTTCAACATGACAATATATTCCTTTTTGTGTGTGTTTAGCTAGCTTCCTTTAGATGCATTGATGCTATTTGCTTCACATGTACCCTGTGGTAAGGAATTAATGTTCTCCATACTCTGGGTGCAGAGGTCTTTCCTGGATTTCCTTTTTGGATTTATTAGTGACTTGGCCTCCCCTACAAATTGAAAAACCTCGTCATCTACTTCATCTAACCTTTTCATAATTTTAACAACCTCTGTTAAGTCACGCTTGACCTAATCCGGAGCTTTGCCATTGGATGAAGTACAAACACACAGTTGTCCACATGTGAAATTGAAAAATGAATTGCCTACTTCAATGGCATCTTCAAGGAAACAAATATAGCTTTTTGAGATTCCACAGAACAAATGCTGCAAGCATTAAAAATAAAAGCAAATATCTAAGCTTTTGAATTGAATTGAAATTTTGTGTTTAAGACATTTCATCTAAAGTAATAAGGAATATGGCTGCTCGGGTTGTTATTTAAAACAGTTGATGTTTTCTGACTCTCACTTAATGAAAAGCATGGATTCTTGTAGTTCAATGAATCAAAAAGGCTTCGTGCAAATTGCGGAACATGCAGCAGCATGTGAGGCTTGTTACCTTCCATTACAATCATGACGGTATACTGTAGAGAAATTGTTTGGACATGAGCTCAAAAACACAATCATTTGCGTTTTTTGGAAACACTTCCATATAAGTTAAAAATGCTCTTCTGAGGTTCAGCAGTTAAGTAATATTCAATTTTTTTGTGGGGCCATTCTGGAATAACAACTTTCAAATTCAGTGAAGTGAATAGATCTCCTGTGTTACATACACAGGTGCCTCTTAAAATTGTTTGAATTGATCCAATTTTGAAATGTCATTGACCTAAAACATTGGTCAGAACCTACTGGAAAGATAGTGTATATCAGCCAGCAAATTCAGGAGATTAAGATTTATGCCATGAACTGTGAATTTGGTCAGTTTGGTTTGCTTCATGCAATCAGCACACTGCCCTTATATGCATTATTTTTCAGAACATGTGGGCTTTACATGTTCTTTTCCCATTAACGTCATTGTAGAAAGTTAAGTCTGGTAATTAAGAGTACATTTTAAATTGTTAATGCGACACTAGTCTCAGATCTTGGCCGATTTTAAAATGTGGAATATCATTTCTTCCAGAGCCAAATTGCAGCTAAATATCTGTGTGCCCTTCTGTTTCAAACCGAGCTTTCAGAGATCTGACATTTGAGACTTAAAGATATTTTGTTGCCCACCCTGTTCTTGCAACAAGTTGTAGTGCAAAGATGTCTCACCAGCTCAAAGGTGCAGAAAAACATTAAGTTCTGCCCCATAAACTCTCTCTCTCTCTCTCTTACCTCCCACCTCCCGATGTTCTTTGACCTGTTGGTTATTTCCAGCATTTTCTTTATTCTAGTTTTTCAGCAAGTGCAATATTTTATTTTTGTAAAGCATTTCCCTTTCCTCTTATTCTCCTTGTGATCTTTTAAGCACTTCCTTTATAATGTATGATACTGCTTCCTCTGAAATATATTTTGTTTATAAAAACAATTGTGGAATGAAATTACCAGTCTGATTATAATGTTATTTTTCAGGTATTATATCAGCAATTCAAGTTTTTCTTGAATCTCTATTTCCTGGTGGTATCATGTTCACAGTTTGTGCCATCATTGAAGATAGGCTATCTGTACACATACTGGGCTCCTCTGGTAAGTGATATTTTCTTGTCCTAAACTTTTTACGTGAAGAACTGTAATTGTCAAGCATTTCTGAAATTATAGTTATTCAAGAATTAAAATTAGTCCTCAAATGCTGATTCGTGAGGCTGTTAAGTTTATTGCTCTAGTGTTTAACTCTTGCCTTCATCTATGTTAATACTGCTTTTAAGTGCAAGTTTTCCGCAGTTTAGAGCGGTCAGTCAATTATATGGGTGTGATTAGGGCTGCAGCCTGTTGTCGGATTGGGGGCTGTGATCTTGGTCATTTCCACATGGCTGCCTTGGGCCTCTGAAGGTAACATAACACAAATTTTATTTTTCAATCAACAAAGCTATTTGGTGCTTTTATATAAATAGTTTGGATCATCTTTAAACAATTTGAGAAGTACCTAGAGTAGAATCAAAAGTTGTAAAGGATTTTGCTACAGTAAATGGCAGTTACTTTTTGTCATTACTTAGTTCTGGAATTTGGTTTTAAAATAGCAAGGCTGTTTTAATTAGGGTAGCTACTGGAGAAGCTAAGAATATGTGCAAGTTTGCATTGGATATGAAATACATTCTATAAATGGGCACGTGTTTCTACAAGTCATAATTGGACATCCTTTGGTGACATAGGTGTGTTATGGTACAGAAGGTCAGTGAAATAAATGTCATTTGCACTGGAGATCAAATTTAGTTCAGATCTCATTCATTCAGGCTAATGTCAGCTCCCCTGAACTAGGGTGTGTTCAATAATATCGCATCTAGCTGTGTTTCTAAGTAATAGTGGAATTTAAACATTGTACAATTGGGATGCTTAACATTGTTTTTTTAAGAATGAAACTTTGCAGATAGCTTTTTGTTCACTTGTTACAGAATTTTGAATGCATGTTTGTTTGGCCATTCTTTTCATTAAGTTCTAGCTTATATTGAATATTTTTTATTATTTTAAGTTGATTGGACAGGTGATGTAGAAATCTAAAAATTTAGCCACTAACTGAGAGTACTGGAGCTAACATCAATTGTAAACTAACTCTTGCCACTTTGTGTTCAACTGTCCAACAATGATGACTATCAGTGAGAAGGAAACTCCACAAGTGAGAGTGACTGCGTTTGACATCAGGACAGCATTCGATTGAAGTCAAGGATCCCTTGCAAAACTGGAGCCAATGGAAATTGGGGTGGGGAAGCTCTCTGCTCGTTAGAGTCATGCACAGAAGAAAGGAAGTTGGTTGTGGTTATAAGTCAATCATCTTAGCCACAGGTCATTTCTGTGGTGCTCCGCAAGTTGGTTTCCTATACCCCGCCATCTTCATCTGCTTAATCAATGAGCTCGCCGTCATTTAGTCATGAGTTCAAACAATTATCAGTATTGTTCAGCGCCATTTGCAGTTCCTCAGATGATAAGACTTGGCCTGATAAATGGCATGTAAAATTCACACCACATAAGTGCCAGTCAGTGAACAATTGCAACAAGAGAGAATCTAACCATTGTCCTTTACATGCTATGGCAATACACCACTGACTCCCCCACTATCCATACCCTGACGAGATTGCCACTGACCAGAAACAGACGTCGACCAGCCATTTAAATTCTCCTACTACAAGAAGCTGGAAATTTTGTTGGGAGTGAAACACTCCTGGCTCCTTGAATCTAATTCACTATCTAAATAGCACAGATCAGGAGTGTGATGGGGTGGAATCTTATCCACTTGCTTGGTTGAGTGCAGTTCTGAAAACACTTAAGAAACTTGATATCACCTAGGACAAAACAGTTAGTTGATTGGCATTCAATATAATTCTTTTAATATTCACTCCCTCCACCAACATTGCACAATGGCAACTGTGTACCATTTCAACAACTCACCAGGTAAAATCTGCTCATCCGGGCTTCAGTCACACACCTTTCAAGTCCATGACTTTTACCACAAAGAATAATAGCTGATTCTTGTGAATAAAATCTGCATGTTCCCCTCCAAGTTTCTCTCCATTTTGACTTGGAACTGCTATTGGCTCAAATTCTGGAGCTCCTTCCTTAACAGTTCGGTGGACGTACCTGTACATGTGGACTGCAGCAGGTCAAGAAGGCAGTTCATCACCACCTTCTCGAACAGCGAGTGATGGGAAGTACATGCTGGCCCAGTCAGTGGTGCCACGTTCTGTGAATGAATTTTAAAAAAACTCACTGTGCTGGGGTGGAACCTGGAAGTCCCCTCCTAATAGCTCAATGGGTGAACTTGAGCCACATGAAACCATGGAGGTTCAGGAAAGTGGATTGCACAACCTTAGGGACAGTTAAAGACAATGCATGCCTTGCCAATGGCACTCCTGTCACACGAATGAATTTTAAAAATATTCTATCATTGTGGGAAAGCTTTGATAGTAATGTAATGCATTTAAAGTAGCAAAGAAAAGTTCTTTTAAAAAATTAAAAGAAATGCTTTTCACACTTCAGGTTTGTGCTATGTTTATTCAACATGTTTTCAAAAGTAGATGCACTGTGAGTTTTCTGATCATTGTCAAGACCATGTTGTTTTGTTTTTGTGCTTTTTAAAATTGTGGACTGAAATGAACTATTTTAAGACCAGTGTTTTAAAGGAAGGCGATATGCTTTGAAAACAAGTAACCTGACGCATGGGGCAAGCATTATGTAAACAACTGTTTGAGCAAGCAGTAATTGAAATTTGCATTCTGGATGAACTGGAGCAGGAGGGTTATATATAGATGCAGCTGGGTAGCAACAAGAAGTTGATTAGTTGTGGAGTAGTGATCAGTTATCAACGCCAAAAGCTTTTTGCCTGCCAGCAACAGTGTGATTGAATCTCCGGGTAACTGAACAGCTTGGAGCTGGGTACAAGATATAGAGAGAAGTGATTTGACCTCCTCCAGCTCAGGAGCTTTCTCTTCTCTGCAGTCCACCCACTTTAAACCCAAAGAAAGCCTAAAGAAATCTTTTCTTCAGTTGTAATAAGGTGTGAACTGTCTTCAAACTGATGAGTCAGAAATGTTTTATAAGTAAACCAGCCCCCTTGCGTCTCTTGCAAGCCAGTGGAAGCATCTGGAGAAAGAAACCTGAAATACAATGTTCTAACCAGCATAAGAATGATAACAATGTCATAGTAACTTGTGAATAGAAACCACTGAGCTGCCCTCCGAGCTTCCCTGCCCATAACCTGACCTGTCTCAGCATGAGTATGTACAAGGGACAGCTTTTGAGGCAATGAGAGTTTTAAATCAGAATTTCATGTCACAATTTGTAACTGTTTACCTCTAGCTATGGCCTAATTACTTGGATTGCATAGTAATGTTTGCTAAGTACAAAAAGTGGTCTGTGCTTTCTGTCAACTTCCTCTGGGAAATCCAGTAAACTGGTGTACTTTGCTGAAAATCTTAAACTTTTTTCCCCGTTGTGCTCCTGCTACAAATCTCCGTGTTTGCCTGTCTCCTGCCTGGATATTGCTGCTAGACTATTGCAGGTGGTGAAGGAGCCAACAAGGTACTAAAGCATACTTCACTTAATTGTCAACAGTCTGCTTGCTGCAAATGATTCCGTCCATGACTCTATTGATAGGAGTGACATCATTCAGTCCTTATGCAGACAATGTTCTGTCTTTACAGTTGAGAATGCCCTCCATTGGGTTGTGTGACACTCCCCATGCTACATGGAATAGATTTTGAACAGACCTAACTACTCAAAAATTGGCATTTGTGGAGCAAACTCGTGGCATGGCATATCCCCACTCAACAATTACTGTCAAGCCAGGGAAGGGCCCTGCTCAATGAAGAGTTGGAAGGAAATACCATTAGCAACACAGTATACATAAAAATGAGATGTCAACCTGGTGAAGCTACCAAATAACACAAGCTGCAAGTGTAGTGCTAAATTATTCTAAAATCCAAGGATCAGATCCAAGCTCTTCAATTCTGTCACATGCCATCATTAATCATAGAGTCACAACGATAGACCCAGACAGAAAACAGAGCCTTCAGTCCAACTCGTCCATAGCGACCAGATATCCTATATAAATCTAGTCTCACTTGCCAGCATTTGGCCCATATCTCTCTAAACCCTTCCTATTCATATACCCATCCAGATGTCTTTTAAATGTTGTAATTGTACCAGCCTCTCTCTCTCCCTCTGGCAGCTCATTCCATACATGCACCACCATCTGTGTGGAAAAAGTTGCCACTTAGGTCCCTTTTAGACCTTTCCCTTCTCCTCTTAAACCTATGCTGTCTAGTTTTGGACTGCCCCACTCCAGAGAATAGACCTTGCCTGTTTACCCTATCCGTCCCCCTCATGATTTTATAAACCTCTGAGGTCACTCTTCAGCCTCTGATGCTCCAGGGAAAATAGCCCCAACCTATTCAGCTTCTCTCATAGCTCAAACACTCCAACCCCACAACATCCTTAAATCTTTTCTAAACCCTTTCTGCTTTAACAACATCCTTCCTATAGGAGGAAGACCAGAATTGCACACACTATCCCAAAAGTGGCCCAACCAATGTCCTGTACAGCCGCAACATGACCTCCCAACTCCTTTACTCAATTCACTAATCAACAAAGGCAAACATACCAAATGCCGTTTTCACTATCCTATCTACCTGTGACTCCACTTTCAAGGAATTATGAACCTGCACTCCAAGATCTCTTTGTCCAGCGACACTCCCCAGGACCTTACCATTAAGTGTACAAGTCCTGCCCTGATTTGTCTTTCCAAAATGCAGCACCTCACGGTTTATCTAAATTAAACTCCATCTGCCACTTCTCGGCCCATTGACCCATGTGATCAAGGTCCCATTGTACTCTGAGGTAAACTTCACTGACCACTACACCTCCAATTTTGGTGTCATCTGCAAACTTACTAACCATACCTCCTATCATCACATCCAAATCATTTTATTTATATCAAGAAAAGCAGTGGACCCAACACTGATCCTTATGGCACGCCACTGGTCACAGGCCTCTAGTCTGAAAAGCAACCCTCCACCAGGGCAAGGGCAGCAGACACATGGAAACATTATCACTTGCGAGTTCCTCTCCAAGTCGCTCATCATCTTCACTTGGAAGTGTATTGCTGTTTCTTCGATGTTACTGGATGAAAATTGTGGAACTCCCTTTCTAACAGCGCTGTGTGTGACTTTGCATCAAATGTACCACAGGAGTTCAAGAAGCCAACTCACCAGCACCTTCTCAAATGAGAGTAGAGGTGGACAATAAATGCTGGCTCAGCCAGCGAAGTCCACATTCTTAAATGAGGTTTAAAACAAAAAAAATTTTTTGACTCTAGCAACATTAAAAAAGTCGATTTTAAAGTCTGTTCCTGATATTTATTCAAGATATTAATAACATGATTTATTTTACTCTAATTGTTATATTTCTGTTTTCTAGGGTTTTGTTATGGCAGTGACTATAGTTCGGGAAGCATTAGATGAGTTCCGTCGCTATCAGCGAGACGAGGAGATGAATTCACAGCTGTATAGCAAGCTGACCATACGAGGTTAGAATAGCTTGCTCAATAATTCACCAGTAGTACACAGTTGATGGGTATTGTTGTTGGTAGTTCCAGTTTCTGAAAATAAAGTTACCAATGACTCCAGGTGCTAAATATTGGTCAATTATATTTTTAATGTGCGAACTTTAAAGATGGTTCTTTTCTTCCTGAAATTAATTGCCACGTGCAGGGACTGAGTAACAGTTATTGTGGCAGATAGTTCTCAGATTTCAAGCTATTGAGCAGTTATTAAAATGAAACCCACAGTTTTGAGGGTGACTGCCTCCTGGAACAGTCATCCTTCTTGATGCTTCTCAGTGTCTGAAATTCAAACTCTGGCTCAGCAACTGGGTGGAAATTATTTGAGCCGCAAGATTGTCCAGGTCTGCCATGTCTCAACAGAATTCCGCATATTGTAACCAAGGGACTTCACCTACTCAGTCATGCCTAATTTGTGTAAATAGTCAATTTGTTATCAGTTTACACTGGGGCACGAAAGTAGTAGCAAATCTCCCAGCTTGGGCACAAAAGAATGTTTGCTGATTGCGGGAGGCTGTAAAAGGCTTACCCCTTTGCAACTTGGCACTCGTACCTTGTTGCATATAGGCGTTTGTCATCTGCACTTCCTTTATAAAGACCATCCAAATAAGGTTTAAGCTATATTTAGTCAACTTACGTACTTCTGTCCCCTTCACCTGGTCCATCTATGACCCTTCCCTTCCCTTCCTTGACTCTACTGTTTTGATTTCTGAGGATGGGCTACACACTAATATCACGACAAGCCTATTAACTCCCATAGTTACCTTGACCACAGTTCCTCACATCCTGTATCCTGCAAAGATTCCATTCCATTCTCCCAGTTTTTCAGTCACAGCTGCTCTGGTGCTGCCACCTTCCATCAGGCTGCCTCCAACATGACCACCTTTTTCCTCAACCAAGGGTATGCACTTGCACACGCAGGCGCAGAAGTGCACATGTGCACACAGACATACAGGTGCGCATACATGCAAAATGTGTGGTTGACAGGGCTCCCAGCCATGTCTGACCTACACTTCTACCCTCACTCTTTCTTCTCCTCTCCAGAGAAATGATAGGGATCCACTTGCCTTCATCATCTTCACCATACTAGTTTCTGCATTCAAAGTATTATCCTGTGCTGTGTCATCCCTTCCAGCAAAAACAGCCTCCTTTCCTCTCCACTGTCTGCATTTCACAGATTGTCCCTTCCGTAACACACTGGTCCATTCTTACATCTTCTAAAGCTTACTTGCTTCCCCTTGGCACTTTTACATCATCCACAATTGAATGGAACTTTTGCCTATTCATCACCTCCCTCCTCATCGTCTGAGGCCTTGAGCATACACCCAGGTGAAGCAATGTTTCACTTGTACTTTTAATCTAGTTTATTGCATTTTCTGGTTTCTTTTTACGTTGGTGAAAACAAATGCAGACTAGGTGATTGCTTTACAGAGCATCTACATTCTGTCTGTAGGTATTACCCTGCCCTCCCAGTTGCTTGCCAAATAAATAAACCACCTTGCTCTTATGCAACGTTTTTGTCCGAGGCCTGTTGCAGTATTTTGGTGAAGCACAATGCAAGATCAAGGCATAACGCTTCAAACTTCTACTAAGGCACTTATGACAAAGTCCAATCCTTTACCTTTCATATCTTAATTTACAGCCTTTTAACATCTCCCTCTTTTTTTCTTAAATAAAACAAAGAAGTGCCGATGCTGGAGATCTGAAACAAAAACAACTTGCTGGCAAAAGTCAGCACGTCTGACAGCGTCTGTGGGGAGAAAGCAGTATTAATGTTTTAAGTCAGGTGACTGATCATCAGAACTGGTAGCTAGGAAAAGTGGTATGAATGCTGAAGGTGAAGTTGGGATGAGGTAGAGATGGAGCCCAAAGAGATGAAAAAGGTAGGCAGGTAAGGGAATTATTGATAGTAGGCCAGGTAAGAAGAGAAGCTGAATAGGTGACTGAGCTGAAATTAGGAGTGAATGGGTAGGTTGTGCTGAAAAAAGGTCATGTGGTAATAGACCGAGAGGTGGTGAGAATGAGTTGGCTGTGCTGAAAGCAACCCATGTCATGACAGGACCAGGGTATGGGTATCGGTTAAAAAAATATGGAAGGATGCATTCAGGCTCTAATCTTACTGAACTTGATGTTTCTTTTTTCCTTTCTCCACTACTAACAGCCCCTTTTGCCTTTTGCACTCAGCCTCTGTACCATCTGCCCTTTTGGTCCTCCTCTGCCTCTGTCAAAAGTATTTTATAAAATCCTATTTTCCAGCACCCTTCAGTTCTGAAGAAGAGTCATATCAGACTGGAAATGTTAAGTCTGTTTCTGTTCACAGATGGTGCCAGACCTGCTGAATTTCTGTTTGCTTAAGCTATATTAAATGAAGAGGTGGAAGTTTGTTAAATGTGTGTGTTTGTTATTTTTCAATGGCTTGTGTAACAATCATTTTCATGAAAAGTTTGTATCTGGTGAGTGATGTACTGTGATTCCAAAGGCAGATGGAGGATGTATTTAGTGTAAAGGTTTTCTTTGTACGGTGGTCTCGGCACCACAACTGTCTGGTGCTGTTGAAGTCAGAGGAATCAACAGTGTGCCTATTTGCAAATAATACCCCTTTTAACATTGTTGAATTGTGCTGAAGTTGTTTTGTAACCTCAGCTGCTGACTGCTTTAAAATAGTTTTTAAATGCTGGGCTTTTTGCCCGTGAAAGTCCAGTTTCATTATTCGAAAATCAGAAGGAGAAAGATTATTTTATTGACAAACACTGAACGGAAAATGCAGGAGTAAGTTGTAAACCTTTTTTAAAAAGGTGGAATGCAGTTAGTAGTAGAAAATAACTGGAGGAAATTGCAATAAAAGAGCACTCGTGTTTTTATATTACTTACATATTTGTAGTTAACTTTGGAATTAATCTAATGCAACTACTATGAATGTCTGATTAAGTTTCCTGTGCCAGATTATTTGTAATGTCATGGTGTGTGATCTGTAGAACTAAAAGTGGTTCAGGTAACAGGAACTTTGGACTTTTCTGCAGTCTAAGGGTTTAAAAAGTTGAATGCATTTAAAACAGTATTGAATTTATTCTTAGCTCGTCATTCACAGTTTAAATATTTTGTGTGAAATTTAAATTGCAGAGGAGTAGCATGAAATCTCTAACAAGGAATGGAAAGTAATAGTTTCACTGGGAATTACTTCCTGACTTCCATAAGTAGGTATTAGATGGTTATATCTGATATGACCTAAGGAGCAAGCGTTTTATCCGTGCAATTTCCCATTAGTTTTCGGTGGCCTTGAGCCTGGTATTGTAATTGAAGTTAGACCTACAGGATTAGATACAAGGTCTTGTAAATTGGAAAAAAAACTTTGGGGAGATATTTTATAAAAATGGTGACACAACATTAAAGCACTGAATTTCCATTCTTGGTTGTAAATGTTTCACCTAAGTTTCCACATAGTTAAAGTGAGATTTTTACTAAAATTCTAATGGCTATTACAAAATGAATAGGAATTTGATATGCTTATTAAGCTCCAGCCATGATGTTTGTGTTATGTGTGCAGACATGTGCATGACTGTTCTAATCTGACCATTTTGCTAATAGACCTAAAAACATGTATTTTGTCTAAAATGCTAACAATGGCTTGACAATTTGGTGTACATTTCACAATGTACTTTGGTTACGTTATTCATTCTGGAATACATTTGAAAAGGAACTATAATACCCATCAGATCATGAACTTGAGGCATGATGTTGACAATGTCCTTGTGTCACCCATGCACCTATTCTCCACCCAAACCCCCCACCTCTCCGCCTTCACCGCAGTTTTGACAAAGTTCAGACAAGAATGTTTGGGAGTAGAACTATGTATTTTGTGACCGCTTTAATGACATGAAGTGTGTTTTCTGTACAGTCAACAAATGTGACTGACTAACAATTCCTTTTTTTTTAGGTAAAGTGCAGGTGAAGAGCTCTGACATCCAAGTGGGCGATCTGATTATAGTCGAGAAGGTTTGTGTTTGCTGTACTTACTGCTCTCATAAAAGAGATTGCTGCTGTTCCCCTGAAACCACGGTGTACTTCTCACACCTGACTGCAAAATAGCTAGAAGTATCACACTTTGGCAAACGAATTTGCAAAGTATCAAACTTCATTGGGAAAGTGCCTAAATTGATTTTTTAAAAAAAAAATTGACTTATTTATGTTGTGCGCTTTTTATGTGTAACAGCATTAATATAATATAATTACATCAAAAAGTCCATGGATAATTACATCTGTATGGGATCTGGTGTGGAGAATTCAAAGTACTGATGCTGATGGATGGAGAAAGGGAGCCACGATGTTCATTATTATTTCATGTCTTATGTTGTACCCATCCACCATTTGAATTTGTTGGCATCTCTTGTGACTAGGAGATGTTTATGCTGCAATGAGTGTATATGCACATGAGATGTGTTTTGCTAATCGAAGTAGAAATCTAATTTTAATTGATTAATGAGAATATGAGAGGTAGTAGTAGTAGTAGTAATAAGGATCAAGAAAATCTAAGACAATGAGTAAGTGAACAAATAAATTAGTATGACTATTTAAAAATGTAGAATGAGAATAAATTGAGAAAATATGAAAACTTTAAAATAGTTTGTGTCCAATAGAAAGAATGATGTCAAGCATATTGTTGCAACATTGCTGTAAAATAGTGAGACATGAGTTTTTCCCTTGGTGTTGAATTCTTTCTCTCTACTGGTTTCTGTCAAAAATGTTAATGTCTCTGACCACTTCCATCATGATGTTTTGTAAAAGCTTTTTTCACCAATGCCTTCTAAATGATAACATTCTTTGCAAATACTGTTTTGTGCTTTCCTTTTCTATAACACGCTGTGCATTATACTTACAATCACTATGTCGTCTCTCACTCCAATATGAGCATCAACAAAACAATGGTTAGCATAAGTACTGTGCCTTTTAATGTTGAAAAACTGACCAAGGAATTTAATGTAAGCTTAATCGGATAAAAACACCAAGCTAAAGTGCGTATTGAGATGGATGACTGAAAACATTGTCAAAAAGGTAGACTTTAAAGAAACTCTGAAAAAGGCGCAGAGGTTTACGACGGCAATTTCAGATTATAGGGCGTAGGAAGGCTTTCCCAAGCAAAAAAAAACACAATTTGTAGTCACAGCCAGTCAGTGAGTGTGGCATCTTATAAATTCCAGCTTTCAGAATAAAACCAGCCTGATTCCAGGTTAAAACTTTGAGGCAGATTCTGAACAAAGCCTTGTACCTACAATTCAGTGTCTGACCTTTTGTATATTCCTATGGCTCTGCCTGATTGTCATGACAGCACAGCACTGCCATTGACTTTATAACCCACTTTGCACACTGTCTTGCACTCTTGGTCACCTGCAGAGACTTATCATCTGACACTCCACTCTCGCCAGTTGTATGATCTTTTGATCTCTCTGTCCTTGATCTATCTGTCTATAAGCTGTGTGTCTGTGTGTCCTGCTTTCTCTCTGCACCTGACAAAAGGGGCTGTGCTCTAGAAGCTTGTCTGATTACAAATAAAATTTATTGGATTATACCTTGGTGTCATATGACTTCTGACTTTGTCCACCCCAGTCCATCACCGACGCCTCCACATCACTGCTAATTGGAAGTTTTGAAAATTTTAAAAGAAGTTTCAGTGAGTCAGTGCTTTTAAAATATGTTTACCTGTTTACTGTACACAATATTCACAATGTTTAAATATTGCATTCACATCTTTGGAAATTGATGGTCATCTTCTTCCACAACAGAAACCTATTGGTAACCTGAGAACTATTTGTCAAGCTGGTAGAAAGTGATATATGATCCTGTTTGAGTGGAATGAGTTATATGGGATGGATGATCAGTTCTCAAAAGATCCAGACTGGACAAGTTTAATCGTTGGGAATGTGTAGGATGGATTAATAATTTGAGAGAAGAAAGCAATGAAACAGCGTCCAGATGAGACCTAATGTAACGCTGTTGAGTTTTACACGTGCATGAGCACCATACCTGAAAGTGAGCATGAACAGTATCAGTTTTCCTACAAATGATTTTTGGTCTTCATCCCTGATTTTTATCAGGCCCAGGATGATTCCCCAACAGTTGTTTCAGGAAATACTTCTAAATAGAGCAAGCTGATATGCAAAACACTTTTTGTTTTTCAGTGGTTTGAAACCCCTTGGAACCACGTCTTTTTTGAGAGGTGTGAATAAGGTGTAATTGCTAGAACGTCCTTTTGTTTTAGTCATCTCTTCTCATTGGCATCACAAATCCTCTGGAACGTGTGGCTGAACTAACTAGGGAATAAAGCTGACTTCATGGATTTTTAAAATTTTTGTGTCATGTCCTTCTCGTATAAATAAAATGACTGACCTTGACATTCAAAGAAACTGTAATCAACCAGGCACTAGCTTCATTGTAGATAACAAGGTGTAGAGCTGGATGAACACAGCAGGCCAAGCAGCATCAGAGGAGCAGGAAGACTGACATTTCAGGCCTCGACTCTTTGACACAAAAAAGTTAAAAACAAAACTGGTTCCTGTATTTCTATGATAATGAGCTCAATCTGAAGATCCTTCCCTAACCTGTAGAATTGACATCTATTGCCTGTTCTTTGGACTGGGTAGGGAGCACAAGGTGGGGGGGAGAAGATGTGCATGGAACCTGTTCAGGTGAACAAGAGTCTGAAACCAGTGTAAAAGATTGACGGGAAGCAGCAATGTATAACTCACGACTTTGAAAACATTAAAAATGAAGCAATTCTATGATTTGGCTATATTGCACATACATTTGCTGGTGTAAATGAAATCAAACTTTGTCCCCTGCTCTTCATCCCATTGTGTCCATCAGACTGTGCACTGCATTAATTGTTTCCCTAATAATAACTGTAACTGCACTTTTAATATTTATTTGACTGTAAAACTCCTCAGGATGTCCTGAGAACAAGCAAAAGCAGTTTCTTTGCCCGCTTGCTTTTCCTTTTCCTCCTCAATTTTCAGTAATGGAGAAGTCATTGAAATCTTCTGTTATATATATATATGTGATACAGTTATTAATGTGTGTATGGTATATATGTAAAATTCTGTGGTGCTTAAGATAAATTGTATATGCTGTACGTAGTCCTTTTAAATTTCAACAAAAGCACCTTCTAATGGTATTGCTATTTATAGCAGTCACCTCAATTATAATTATAATTATCTGCTTTAATCTTCAAATAAGTTAGCCAGCTTGCAATCTATGAATCTCATTATCCTGAAACGGAGTAATTCTTTTGCCTACCGACAAACAAGAATTTCTGGAGTCATCGATATGACACCTTAGTATCATTTGAGTGGCTGACAGATCTAATGAACTGGATGAATAACTATCTGTGTTTATGACTTGCTGTTTTCTGCAATTGTGCACGCTTTGGTCCCACAGCTACTGGGAATTGGATTGCTCAGACTTTTTTCATAAAGACCCTTGCAGCAAACAGTCAAATCTGTCATTCATATAATCAGCCTGAACTAAATTTAAGCCTAGGCACCAGAAAGAGACAATGTGCTGATCCTCTGCATTATCCTGATTTTTAGTGCTTTGATTTCTAGGAACTTGGCTGAAGAATAAATCTACAGTCCATGGGCAGAAGCAGTAACAGTAATCGATAAATTACCAATTAGTACTTGGTGACTAGGTGATGCCAAGTGATCAGTATATCTTTTTCTGCCAGAATGACTATCTAAAGTAATAGTGAATAGTTCATGCCAGTTTTTGAAGACTAGCATAGAGCAGTGTTGAATCAACTAGAAGCCACGATTCCTTGTTCCGTACTGTTCAGTACGTAGCATCATCTGTATGCATCCGGTGAATCAAAAGGGCTTACAGTCTCCTTTTGAGGCAAAAGTTGAAGTTCAGGAAATATTTTAATGTTCTGAGAATAAATTTATGATCTGAAAACCTAACTGCCATGTTTTATAACAGGCATCGAATTGATTCAGAAAGTATAAAATTTCTCTTGGGCATTGTAGTAGGAGGAATAAGGACATCATCTTGAATAATGAAAGCTTGAATGTGGTAGGGTTGCATAGAGATTCCACAAATACACCTTCTTCATTTCATTAAAAGTAGCAATGCAGGCCATCAACCCTATTACAAAATGAAAATGAAGCTACAGCTCATTTGTAGAGGAGTGAAATATAAAAGCGAAGAGATCAGGAAGCTCTTTAGGAAATACATCGAATGTAGTGTTTAATTTTGAACTTATTAAGAGGATAAACGAGCACTGACAAGAGTTTCAATATCATCCTAATATTTTGCGCACTGAGGGTGCAGTGATTGAAAGCTAAGTAAGCTAGGGTTTTTTGTGTACAAGAGAAGACTAATAACGATATTTTAGAAATACAAAAGAATTTCGTAGGATAAAGTAAATGTGGGTATTCCAAAACCAGAAGCCACAAGTGTAAAATGCCCAGTAATAAAGCCAGTGAGTAATTCAGAAGAAACTACTCATTGAGGAGGATATGGAATTTGCTGAACTACAGAACAGTTTAGGCAAGAACAGAAATAGAAATCATTGAAGGACACAAAGAGGGAGTAGAAGATGAAGTGAGGGTTCACGGAGGCTTGTGTATATGTGGTAGACCAGTTGCCCTCTTTGTATGTTGTAAATTCTGTATCAGAGTACAGTAACTCATTTGACAAGGTGCCACACCAAAGGCTGCTACATAAGATAAAGTTGCACGGTGTTACAGGTAATGTATTGGCATGGATAGAGGACTGGTAGACCAGTAGAAAGCAAAGAGTAGGGGTAAATGGGTGTTTTTCTGGTTGGCGGTCAGTGGCCAGTGGTGTCCCTCAGGGATCAGTGTTGGGATCGTAATTGTTTACAATTTACATAGATGACTTGGAGTTGGGGACTAAGTGGTGTGTCAAAATTTGCAGATGACACTAAGGTGAGTGGTAGAGCAAAGTGTGCAGAAGACACAAAGTCTGCAGAGGGATGTAGATAGTCTAAGTGAGTGAGCAAAGGTCTGGCAGATGGAGTACAGTGTTGATAAGTGTGAGCCCATCCATTTTGGTAGGAATAACAGGAAAATGGACTGTTTTAAATGGTAAAAAATTGCAGCACGCTGCCGTGCAGAGGGACTTGGGTGTCCTTGTGCATGAATCCCTAAAAGTAGAATTGTAGGTGCAGCAGGTAATTAAAAAGGCAAATGGAATTTTGTCTTGCCATTGCTAGAGGGATGGAGTTTAAAAGCAGGGAGGCTATGCTGCAGCTGTATAGAGTCCTGGTGAGGTCACACCTGGAGTACTGTATGCAGTTTTGGTCTCCTTACTTGGGAAAGGATATACTAGCACCGGAGGGGGTGCCGAGGAGATCACTCAGTTGATTCCAGAGTTGAGAGCGTTGGATTATGAGGACAGACTGAGTAGAATGGGATTATACTCATTGGAATTCAGAAGAATGAGGGGAGATCTTATAGAAACATATAAGATTATGAAGGGAATAGATAAGGTGGAGGCAGGGAGGTTGTTTCCACTAGCAGTGAAACTAGGTCTCGGGGGCATAGCCTCAAAATAAAGGGAAGCAGATGTAGGACTGAGGTCAGGAGGAACTTCTTCACCCAAAGGGTTGTGAATCTGTGGAATTCCCTGCCCAGTGAAGTGGTTGAAGCTACCTCGCTGAATGTGTTTACGGCAAGGCTAGATAAATTTTTGAACAGTAAAGAAATTAAGGGTTATGGTGTGTGGGCAGGTAAGTGGAGCTGAGTCTCAAAAAGATCAGCCATGATCTTATTAAATGGCGGGGCAGGCTCGAGGGGCCAGATGGCCTATTCCTGCTCCTAGTTCTTATGTTCTTAACTCCATACTCAGTTGATGTGTTTCAGGTTGGCAGGCAAGTTGCCGATTTGACTATTTACCCGTATTACCGTCAATCCTGTGTTTCAGAACCAGCGCATTCCTGCTGACATGATCTTTTTGAGAACATCAGAAAAAAGTGGTAAGCAATCTTTCTTCATTCTTTCACAATGCCTTGGAAGAAAAATAAGTGATGAGAGCAATGTTTTATATCTTAAACAAATCATTACTTCTGTGCATTTCCAAAAAAAAAGTTCACTCAAAGAACTGAAGTTTGATGGTTGAAAGTTAATGTGATAATTTTGCAATTATATATTGAACATTTCCAAAAAATGTTTTGACTGTTATTTATGCCATAAACTGTGAATAAGTATTCAGATTAGATTGTTGTTTTGAGGAATATTTCGTATTGCTGTCAGCAGCACGAAGTAAGTGTTTTGTTGCTTTGTGTCCTTTTAAAGATATCTCATGTGATTCAGTGTCTGGTTATCATACAAGAGTTATTATAATATTAAAATAGCATTAGTACCATCAGCCAGCAAATGTAATTAGCTAGATTAGTAACTGAATTTATAACTGAGCTTAAACGCAAAGTGCTGGAGAACTTAGCAGATCTGGCAGCGTCTCAGAGACGGTGGTGGGGAGGAGCTGAATAATGTTGACACTTCAAGTCTGTGAGATTTTCAGCACTGAACTGCGTTCTGATGAGGATTCACATCTGTCTTGAAACTCGGTTCGCAACAAACAACTGCACCTCCCAGTCGCGAACCATTCCAACTCCCCCTCCCATTTCTCAGACGACATGTCCATCCTGGGCCGCCTCCAATGCCACAGTGATGCCACCCGAAGGCTGCAGGAACAGCAAATCATATTCAGCCTGGGAACCCTGCAGCCCAATGGCATCAATGTGGATTTCACAAGCTTCAAAATCTCCCCTCCCCCAACCGCATCCCAAAACCAGCTCATCTCCACCTCTCTAACCTGTTTTTGCTCTCACCTATCCCCTCCTCCCACCTCAAGCCCCACCCCCATCTCCTATCTACTAACATCATCCCGCCCCCTTGACCTGTCCGTCCTCCCTGGACTGACCTATCTCTTCCCTACCCCCCGACCTACGCTCACCTTTACTGGCTCCATCCCCGCCTCTTTGACTTGTCTGGCTCCTCTCCATCTGTCCTCTCCTCTATCCATCCTCTATCCGCCTCCCCCCCCCCCCCTCCCTATTTATTTCAGAACCCTCTTCCCCTCCCCCATTTCTGATGAAGGGTCTAGGCCCGAAACGTCAAGTTTTTCTGCTCCTATGATGCTGCTTGACCTGCTGTGTTCATCCAGCCCCACGCTTGCTGCCTTGAAACATTGTCTGTTTCTCTCCATAGATGCTGCCAGACTTGCTAAGGGTCTCCAGCATTTTGCAAATGCTGGAAATCTGAAATAGTGTTTTGTTTTGATTTATATCTGAACTTCTGTCATCAAGCTTGCTTCATCTCAACTTTGCCATGGCTAGTTTATAACCTCCGTTTACATCATTTTCTAAATTATTTAGCACCAACGCAATAGCTGAATGGAACTACAATGCTGGTCTTAAATCTATTTGAAAGTTATGATTGATTTTACTCCTGGTTTCAACCTGGATTGTAATGTTTGAAGTAATGGAGAAATTTACTTTTGCTTTATGTGGAATTAAGCAGAACAGTTTTTCAGTTATGTAGCTTGTGAAGGAAAAGCATCATGTAGAATGATTACACATTAATGGAGCTTGTGAAGGAAAGGCATCTTGTCGAATGATTACACATTAATGTAGACTATTGATGCTTTCAAAGAAATCAGAAAATGCTGTAAATACTCAATGGGTCATGCAGCATCCATGGGGGGAAGAAGTAATGTCAATTTTTTTGACCTTTCATCACTACTGAAAAGTTTAAATCTATTTTAGTAATCTGAAACATTAACTTTTTGTTTTTTTTTCTCTTCAGCTATGTTGACCTGATCCTCTGAATCTTGCCAACATTTTCTGTTTCTTTCTCAGCTTTCTAGAACATAGGACATAGAATATAAATCAGTACAGCAGAGTACAGGCTCTTCGGCCCACGATGTTGTGCCGAAATTTTACCCTAAACCTAAGGTCTATCTAACCTCCACCCCTACCTTATACGATCATCCATATGCCTATATAATACCTGCTTAAAAGCCCCTAATGAGGCTGACTCCACTACCCTCTCCGGCAATGCATTCCACACCCCTACCACTCTGAGTAAAGAGCCTATCTCTCTCTGATGTCTCCCCAGTATCTACCTCCACTCACTTTAAAACTATGCCCCCTTGTAATAGCTACCTCGACCCTCGGGGAGGGTGGAAAAAGTCTCTGGCTGTCCACTCTATCTATACCTCTGATCATTTTGTACACCTCTATCAAGTCACCTCTCATCCTTCGTTCTAAAGAGAAAAGCCCTAGCTCTCTGAACCTTTCAAATATCTGCATTATTTTGTTTTAGCAATAGTGCTTTTGGAGATCCTGGCTATTGATCTGTTGTTAGTAATTAAGTTTGTTAAGAATCTGGAAAATACTGGTGATGTTTCAAAAGCTGAGACGGAAGCAACTTGTTTTGTGAGGTTTCTGACATTTAAAGCAGTGGTCTCCAACCCGCTTTGTAAGTTCAATCTTTTTGAATTTCAATGCAAACCAGGATCTACCACAAACAAAAATAGAATAAATTGTCATAGTTTATTTTTAGGGCTGTAATAATGTAAGCATATGAATATTCATTTTTTTGCCTCTGCTCACTGTCTGTCTGAGACCTTTAACTACACATTGTCTGCCAGTGTCTTGAAGTCAGGGTTGCAGTTTGAGCCTGCTAGTTGTATGTAGTCTATCAAATGGATATCTGTGAGGTGGTTGCAATACTTGGATTTGACAATTTGTTTGTAGGAATGCTATCTCACAGCTATGTGGAATCAATACAGGCTTTTGCTTTAAAAGTACAAGATGACAGAACTGAATAATTCACTGTTTAGGAGTCCCCAAAAATTGCTGTCCCTTGATCTGACTTTCAGCTGAAACGATTTATTCCATCACATCTAATTCCTGGAATTACCTATTGAATTGCTCTGCTGGCTTCGCAGATGGAACAATTTTTCTTTGTCTTTAAATTTTTTTCCAGTACTTTTGCCAGACTCTGAAAGTGTTGTAGCATTATTTTTTAATTGGGAGGACCACACACCCAGTTTCAGTTTGAATGCACTCTACGTATTGATTATATACGCTGGGTTTCTGTTTTTCCCTAGTTCACAGTACAGCTCGTTCAGCTTTAAAGTTACGTCTGTAGGGAACCCGAAGTCGACCGTACACACACTGTCTATCAGTTCACTGCACAATTTGTTCTTCGATTTTGGAAAAGTGATGATTTCGGATCTAAAAATCTTAGCATGACTTTCCTTTGGCTTAACCACCTCACATCAGCATGGGGGATTATTTTAATATTGGCAGCATTGAGTTTGTCAAGTAAAGATTTAAGCAAGCAGCTCTTGTGTGAATCGAGTTCATAATTTAACTTTTCTTACATGAGAAAAGTCCACTACTGGTGGATTATGCAGTGGTAGCTGACAGGAGAGGGGTTACCCGGATCATATTTGCAAAATGCAACAAAATCCACATTAGTGTCAAGCATGTCTGCTGTGCCATCAGTTGTGAAGGAAACCAGTTTCTTGTTTGGAAAATTTTTCTCAAGAACATACCTTCTGAATCTGTGGTAGATATCCTCACCAGTTGTTCTCTCTAAGGGGCAAAAAGGTGAGAAAAGATCATCTTTAGTTTTTTGTGTCCTTAAAAATCATGCACATGAATGCCATCAATTGGTCTGTCAGTCAGCAGACATGTTAAACTGCAGAGAGAAGCGTTCACAGTCCTTCATGTCAAGTTGCTAAAAGAATCCTAAAACAAAGATTCCACTATCTTACTACTATAGAAGCACAAAGTGATGTACTCTGCATTGGAGTGGCCATTTCTTCTTAAAATCTTTTGAGTAAAGGGTCAGTGGCCATAATTGTTGCTTCTTTAGTTATGTTGCTATTTGTGAATGATTTTTAGTGTGTTATCAGAAGATGGCAAATGTGAAATTATGCTTCAGTGCAAGTCTTACCTTTTGCTGCTGCCTTTGAAGAAAATGATTTTCAACTTTAAAAACCAATTACAGCTTGTCACCTTTCTTTATCTGAAGCATGCTGTTCATGAGATAACATCCAGAATGTTGCTGACTGCTTTCAAGTGTAGAGGCATGGGAGGTTACTTTTGCTGTCGTGTTTTGTTTCCGTGGCTTCTGGTTGACTTGTGTTGTTTCATTATTGGTTGTGGTCACTGTATTTTCCTTATTTTTCTTTGTACTGTATGGACCTATTAGACAAGCAGATCGACAGAAAATGGGCAGAGGAGTGAGATTGGCTGAGTTGTTCCTGCAGAGAGTCTGCACGAACATGTTGGGTTGAATAAGTTTTTGTTTCTATTACTGCAATATGGTAGCTTCACGCAAGCTGGTATTTATTTTCTTGTCATTTGTTTACGTTGCCACCATAAAACTTAGTTTTGCTTGCAATGGTCCATCCAAACCAAACCAAACCAAACTGAAACAATGTATCAAGCTGGCAAAGCTTGTTAAGCAGGTGCACTTTTCTTTAGCTGCGTGGCTTCCAAAAGTGAAGTCATGCAACGACATGATGGTTGATGTGCACATATCGAGGGAACCAGGGTAGGCAGTCGGATTGCCTGTAAGTGACATGGGCAGTGAGGGAACATGATGGATGATGGGATCAGTTGTCAGAGACTCTGCAATTGACCAGTCCGTCGTGATCCACTTGTTGGAGACTGCAGGTTTAAAGTCTTAAAAAATGCTTCATAACAAACACTCGTTAGCCTGAGTGAATAATTGTATTGTCTGGCTTTTATTAAACAAGCTTATTTCCTGCTTTGGGCTACCAGCACTAGAACTTTGACTGCGTTAGGATGGAAAGACTTGAATCAACCCTGGAATGTTTTATTATCCTTCAGGGGTTAGTGCAGGAGAAGATGTTTTTGAAATTTTAATCTCAGAACACAGATTCTTTCCAAAATGTTGACGAGATTTATCAAATCTAGTTTGGCTATTTGGTTGTTGCTGAAAATATGAGGCCAACAGCAACATTCCAGTAAGTTGGTCAAATATTATGCTTTTAACCTTTTTTATTTTGCATTATTTTGTGATCACCATTCATGAACAGAATTCTACTCCTGATTTGCCACTATACACTATATTCTGTTGATACAAATGTTTTAGCAATCTAATCATTTGACACTATCCAAAGAAGTTGAAACCTTGTTTATATTGGCTGCTGTTAGACAAACCCGAACTTGAATTTATGTAGCGGACTCAGACTTCACCGTTGCTCTTTCACGTTACATGATCTCAACAAAGCCACTCAGATGCCAGTCTGGACTTTATATATGTTGGTGTTTGCACATCGGATGTGGATTGTCACTAGTACGATAACAAGATTGAAGGAAATGAAAAATGCATTCATTTTACATGCAACAACTGTTAGATTTTCTCTGATATAAATCACGTCTGGCAGAAGTTTGTTAGAAGAAAGACTTGCATTTCTATAGTGCCTTTCATGATCTCAAGACGTGTCAAGGTTTGCAACCAATGAAAATGTGATGTCCTATTTGCATACAGTATGGTCTGCCAAACAATATTAGCATGATTATCAGGTCATCTTTTCTTTGCTTGATAAATATTGACCAGAGCAATAAGATAGGATTCATTGAATAATAAATTCAGCTAGTGACTAATTTGATGTATTCAGGTGTCCAACAAATGCTATAAATCCAACACAAGTTTGAATCACATTTTTAGAGATCATTTGCAGGGTATCAATATCTGCCCTTTAGAAACTTTCAGCTGTGTCAGACATATTTGCTTCAGTCACAGTCAATGTGCAGGTGCCCTTGGCATTGTTTATACCCTATTTAAATTTTAACACAATAACTTGGCTATATTCAGCTAATACCTTTGATCTCTAAGTTTCCCAGGAGAAAAGCATTAGTTGTAATAAGATAAACCAAACATTTAACTTTAACAACAGTATTTGAAATATGCTACGTGATTGATACCTGTTACTGGCTTAACTGTTAGCTAAACACCTCATCTGAAGGTTTTATTCCATTCATAGTGCCCTTAGGGTTTTGGGCCAATCCAACAGTCCTTTTTAAATTAAAACTGCCATACTTTAGCCCTACTTACAACAGATTATAATTCTACTGGCTTTTTTTATTTACTTTGGGAAAAGTTGCTCAGGGCCGCCAGCTGGTCTTTCCTGTATTAGTGAGTTAACCCACTGTACATGATTCCAAAGAACATTTATATTTGTTCAGTCTTAACCATCTGATTTTCCAGCACATCAGGTGAGGCAGTGAAATACAAGCACACCAGTCATCATAAACAGACAGTCTGGTATAACGAAAAGAGATGCTTGTTGAAAGGCAAGATTGACTTTTGTAGTAAATTAGTTTTAAATAAATGGCTATCTGCTTTTAACTACAAGGCTTTTTTAAAAAAATCCCCTCTCTCTCTAAGTATAAGAACTAATCCAAGGTTGAAACTTGCTATTTCAAGCAGTTGATTCACTGGCTTTTTGGATGCAAACAACTGATTTAGTATAACATTTACAGTTTTCCAGTCCTCTAACATAAATAGTGGTGTATGTATTTAGTTAACTTCAACATTTGGGATGTGTTCATCTCAGCTGCAGTGTACAGTTCAGGATCTTTTTTGTCCAGAAGGGATATATTTGCCACATAAAAAGTAAATGAAATTTGCAGCGACTTTTTTCGGTACATTGCCAATGAAGGAGCATGTATATATAATTTAAAGGTGGCAGTATTGAAATTATTTAATCGAGTGTTGTCATTCTCAACCTGACTGGGGGACTAAAAAGGGATTTATGCAGAGTGATGGACCGTAGCTGAGATATTAACTGAGTACCTTTTGAATGTGTCTACTAAGGAGGATGATATCACATAGGTCATGGTGAAAGAGGAGTAAAAACAGAAATTACTGGAGAAACTGAGCAGGTGTGGCAGTATCTGTGGGGAGAAAGCAGAATTAAAAAGTTTTGGTTTCAGTGACCCTTCAGTACTGTAGCTAGGAAAAGATTGATACTTGAAATTTGAGTGGGGTGAAGTGGAGGGGGGTAGGAGTAAACAGCAGATGGAAATGGAGCCTGGCGGGGGAGGGAGAGAGAGAGCCAGAGAGAAAAAACAGCAGTTGGATTGACAAAGAAATGGATAAAGGTAAGCCTGGAGAATCAGTGACTCTTGTTCAATTATTTTAGGAAGTTCTGAGGAAGGGTCACTTGACCCGAAATGTTAACTCTGATTTCTCTCCGCAGATGCTGCCAGATCTGCTGAGCTTTTACAGCAATTTGTTTTTGTTCTTAATAATTTTAGGGCCTGTGTATCTTCCATGTCCTTTTCCCCAACTCGCGCACATAGTCTTGTCATCACAAGGTTGGGTTGCTACCTTTTGATCAGGGACCAACTTGCAATTAACTTCCTGGCCCCTCAAGTAAACTGAAGCTTGTTTGGTCTGCTTTCCTTTTAACACAATCTGTCACCAGCAGTCCAAAAATCATCATCCATACAGAATTCCTAGTTTTGGTTTTAAAAAATAAAAGTAATGAAAATTAAGTGAGGTCTCTAACATGTCTCTACCCTCAAAACATGAAATACTATTTTAAAACAAACATGATGCATTTCATGCCAAAGTTAGTCAAAAGAAAAGGCAATCAAAATAGAAAATTCACAGCCATTTATCTTCTTCCAACCCGATTCTTAATCACTTTCCAACTTGATCGGTTGTAAAACTGAAAACATAACCATTTACATTCAGGATAAGTCATTAGTAATTGCACTTTTTTTTGCACAGATGTCAGCAATTTTTTTCCTTAAATGACTGTAGATCTAAACGCCACCTGAACAACCTTGGAGTCTTATTCCTAAATTTATTGATAAAGGTTAATGGATTCTGAACTGTAAAAACCACAGTTTCAAAGTTTCTATGTTGGACATAAACTTCAAAGAGTTGAAGAGATGCTAACTCCACCAGTGCTTGCTTTTTGATAGCAGACTACTGCCTCTATTGATGCAACTTTTCTGAAAGAGCTGCTCCAGTCCCTAAATCGCTAGTGACTACTGCTAATTTAAATGGGTTTATCAAAGTTTAAGTGCAGTTGTTACTGTTTTATTCATTAAGACTGTTTTTAGGAGTTTTGATCAGTCAGCATGGATTTATGAAAGAGAAATCCTGTTTGAAGGTGAATCTGAAGGTGTGGTGTCTTTGGATTTACAGAAGGCTTCTGATATAATGAGGGTAGGGAATGAATGGGATTGGAGGAAATATATTTGTATGGATTGAGACTTGGTTAACCGACAAAGCAGAGAGTAGAAATGAGATTATTAACAGGATAGCAGGCTGTTACTAGTGAGGCATTGCAAGGAGAGCCTCTTCATTCAGTGTGGTGAATTCTATCGCAGAGAGTTGTAAAAGTTCAATCGTTAAACATGTTTAAGACAGAAATCAATAGATTCCTGGAGACTAATGTATCAAAGGATATGGAAATAGTGCAGGAAAATAGCATTGATATTGATCTACCATAATCTAATTGAATGTCAGAACAGGACTCACAGGCCAAATGACTGACTCCTTTTCCTATGTTCCTAAGTTTTAACTTATTTTGAGAGTTCTGTCCAATTTTGAGTCCACTGAAGTGTGAACTGTGCGTATTGTTCAGAAATGACTGGTCTTTTATAAGATTTAGTTGGTTATTACATAATTAAAAATAATACGCGATGCGGTGTGTTTAGCAAACTTTTCTTTCGGGTTTGCTTCTTGGAGTGACTGAAATGGTTTGAGGTTACTATATTTGGTCAATCCTTTCTGAATTTCTTCTCATTAGACACTTATGCAATCTGCCCATAATTCAGCTGTATTTAGTACTAACAATTGCATTTAGTTGATGGTGTAAGATATGAACATATTCACATTACTACACTAAGGAATGATGATAAGGTTATTATTGTTATGATCCTAGCTGATATTACTGGACAAGTCCGATCCTAGACAGGAACCTGGCTTGATGGATCGTATTTTGATTTGTTTTGGTTTAAACAAAGTGATCTCTCACTGAAACATAAGCATGCAAGGCAACAGTTTTATGAAAGTTTTACAACCATAAAACAAAGTTTACTGACAAAAGAAATGATGAAATAGAATAAATCATACCATCTAATTATAGTACAGATTCAAAGATTTCTAAACACAAAGTATAACCAAATTATTATGAAATGGAATGAAACAAACTAGCTTTTGTATAGTACCAAGTGCACAGCTTGTATACTTGTACAGTCTTCATTTTGGGGTCTCTGCATTTAGCATCTTGGTAGGCCTCAATCACTGACTTCAACTTGTAGGCTGATATTGAAAATAGCTTCTTTCTAGAGCTGTTACACACCTTAAATGTACTCAGCTTTAAGTAATATCTTCAGGAATTTTTTACCAGTACTTCTGATCTGTAAATGACTAAGGTAAATCAGTTCACTAAATGTCTTTCCCTTCTCGGGAGCAAGAATCTATACAGCCATCTTATAACAATGACTTCTTAGGGCTGCTCCAAACTTGAAGTAAAAACAACAAAACAGCCTCTGTCCCTAATCTGTGGGTGTTGCCCTTGAGTTTAAAAGAAACTTCTCCTGACCTATTAGATTAGAGATTTTTTTATCTTGTTCAGTGGTAATACTTGTCCTATGTGTCCAAAACCCAATAATTCTAAAGCCAGACCTCAATACATTTTTTTAAAAAAAAACCTTGGCTACATAAATACAAACAAGTTAGAAATTAACCGAAGGCCACCCAGGAATCCTACTGGTTACTAACTCAAAACCATAAACCCAGTTTATAAAAAAAAATGAAATGTGTGTAACTATAACATTTACACTCAAAACAAATACTTTGGCGACATCACAGCTGCTGGTGAACTACCACTTGAAGATTGTTCTGCCGCCCTTCTCAGTTAATTATATTGTAGTGATGATGGTAAAATCAAATAATGGTAAAATAGGTCAGTAAAATCTTCAATATAACACACACTTACTCACTAAGCATATGGAAAATTGAACAAAAGTTATGATTGTGGTAAAATGTGGACCATAGATTTTTGACTTTAATTACCTTATTTTCATACCTGGGACTTCCATGGACTGAAATGGTTTCAACAAGTTAAAAAGAACTTGACTCAAATGTTCGGAGTGATCATCTGGCCACTTTTTGTTTTGCCAAGCTTCATGGAACCATCAGTGGATACAAACCAGTCTGAACTGGAATTAACATGTTGTCAAAAAGACTGAAGCCGCTCAACCATATCTGTATCTCCTATTTGATTACACCTTTTGTGGGAAGTTCACTGTTGGCAACACTTTGTTTTGATTTAACCAATTTGAAGAACAGGAATTTAGAAATTGGAATAACAAGCTAGCTGAATTTCAAGCAGCTTGTTTGATTTGACGTAGTAGTGATTTGTAACTAGAACTGGAGAAGTCTCCAACTTTCTGTCTGCTTTCTCTTAGTTTCTCAAAGGCGAAGCACCCAGTGATGACTCAAACTGGAGGTAGACCTTTGATTACTGAACTCAAAAATATCTGCAATATTCACATTCGCTGTTGATTCAGGACATCCCTCACCAACCATGTTCTCATGTCAAAACCTAACTCTTCAAGCAGCCCAAGGACATTAAGCTGCATATTCATAGCCTTTAGTTTCCTTTTTTGTACTGGACAGTAGTCCCTTTTAAACTTTATATTTGTTTGATGTGTACATTTTGATGTTGCATTTATTTTTCTTGGGATTAGCAAGCAATAAGATTGCTGATCCTAAGAAAGATAAATGCAACATCAAATAAAATTGCTTGCTCTTTCACTTGAGAAAACCCTTGAAATTGATCCTTAATTGTTTCTGGTGAACTACTTAATTACATTTTTAATTAAGTGAGGTATAGCAAAGTGCTAAAAAGTCACAGTTCTTGATTTGGCCAACCAAGAAGTTTAGGGAAACAAAGCCAATTCATACCAACTCACCTGATTGGAACAGTAACTAAATTCAACTTAACTGATTATGAAGTGTTTTTTTTTTTGGAAAAAAACTGCTGTTATGTGAATAATTGAGATTGCGGGATTCCATATATGGCACGGTGGCTCAGTGTTTAGCACTGCTGGCTCACAGCACCTGGGATCTGGTTTCGATTCCAGCCTTGGGCAACTGTCTGTGGGGAGTTTGCACATTCTCCCTATGTCTGCATGGGTTTTCACCAGATGCTCAAGTTTCCTCCCACAGTCCAAGGATGTGCCGATTAGGTGGATTGACCATGCTAAATTGCCCAAAGTGTTCAGAGATGTGCAGGCTAGGTGGATGAGCTTTGGCAAATGCAGAATTACAGGGAAAGGGCAGAAGAGGTGGGTTTGGGTGGGGTGGTGTGGACTCAATGGGCTGAGTTGTTTGCTTCCACGCTGTAGGGATTCTATCATATAGCCATAGCAGTTCAGGCTGCACTTGTGCAATAAACTTGCACGCAGTAATTGCTTTGTGAAATTTTCATAACTTCACTTTTCCTTACCATTTTAAGTTACTTTGCAATTTAGTTGAAGGCAATATTTTCAGCTGCCTTTCTATTGTGATCTGTTTGTGGATAGATCTTCTTGATAAAAGATTGTTTCTCTAAATGTAATTTGCATTTGCCCCTCTTTAGGTTCAACCTGAATGCAGTTGTATGAAGGGCAAGGTGTTAGCTTCTAGAGTGGAAGATTTGTCTTAGTCTTATGTTTTAGTTGCAGCTTTAACTGTTGTTCAAGCTTGTCTGCTCGCCATTTTCTAGGTTTTGGTCAGATTTGGTCCATGGCGAATGCAGGCCAATCTGAACATAGCTCATTCCTCTTCAGAGGAAGAACTTGCACTTGTGTGCTGGAATCCATGACCACCTCAACCCTCAAAATATTTCAGAAGTGCAAACATTAATGTAGAAAAGCATGTTGCAGCATGTGAATGATTCAGTGTCTTATTCAAAGAATAGATGAACCATGTTGACCAGAATTATACCAGATTTATTTTCAGGTTGTTTTGAATGAGTCAAACATACTCAGGGTAGTCCTGGCAGAGTTGTTATAATTAACCTCATTGAGTTTTTGTTCCTTGACTGACAAACATTCAGGTTCTGTTATCAATCTTAGTCTAGCTACTAAAAGTGTGCCTTACATGACAACCAGTTGGGTTAGGCAATGATATGAACCCCATCAGCAACTGACCTATCAGCATTCACTCTCGAGTCTCACACATGAATAAATCACCTTCCATATCTGAGAAAGAAGTCAATCTCATTAGTTGACAAGAGGAGGATAAAATTTTATCCAGTTTTGTCTGGATAATAATTTATCCAGTATATAATAGTAATAATTTAGAAATTGATATTTTGGTGCATTTTTTTGAAGTCTCTGAATGCAATGTGAACTATGTCAGTTTGGAGACACTGCACTTAATTTACAAATATTGACATACTGCGTTCAAACACATTTAAAAAGTTGCTTTTGGTCTGCAGGAAAAAAGTGCTGCTGATATTTCTACTTCTTTGATCAGTTAAAGTATCTATTCTCTACTTTAATGCCATCTCCTACTGCAGTTAAATCTGCCATTATCAATTAATTTTGTTTCATGTACTTAGGTTTATAAGGCAAAATTATTTAAGTATTCTTGTATAAGAAAGAGATTTGAGAACTAAGGGGGTAGATGGAAGAGTAACATTTAAGTAGAAAAGTACAGATAATCTTGTGTTAGAGCAAGCTTGAGGGTCACATGGACCTGCTTTACAGCTTCTGTAAAGTTCACATTTCCTCTGCATGGTTAGACTGCAATTATGGTACAAAGTCAATGACTTGATAATTTGAAGTTAATTTGGTGAGTTTGCAATAAGACTGGTATTCCAGTTATTTCATTTAAATTTAATAACACTTGATGCACCTAATAATGAAACTAAGTGTAGTGAAAATACATTTGGCTTAATTGCCAAACAGCTTTGTTTTGATGCTGTTCTATCTTTGACCTGCAAA
This sequence comes from Ginglymostoma cirratum, assembly GCA_024137785.1. Lineage (NCBI taxonomy): Eukaryota > Metazoa > Chordata > Chondrichthyes > Orectolobiformes > Ginglymostomatidae > Ginglymostoma > Ginglymostoma cirratum. The sequence goes on along the minus strand of JAHRHZ010000051.1, from coordinate 18,195,575 downwards.
AAAAAAAGTTAGTTTAATTGACAATGATGTAGAATTGCTTTGGAAATGTGTGAATGAGCTGCAGATTCTGGTAGGGGAGTTTGCTTGTTTTAGTTTTCTTACTAGCCCAGTAGCTAAGGTAGCCCTAATGGGATTTCATGCTGGAAGAATTGGTCTCATGTAGCAACCATTTTACTGCCAGTATAAACTGCCTTGTTCCCCCTACCTCCACTAGATTGACATGCAACATTTTAGTTTGTGCTGTGCTTTATACGGAGTCTAGAAACAGATGTTCAGACTAGTTGGTCTGTACCACTGTTTGGTCCCTATGAGCTCCAGACAACCATCTTCATCTAAATGTGCAAGTTTCTCTGAAATCATGGGAGAATGGGAATTACCCAGCTAGTTTGGGTAAGGCTGCATCACAGAAGGTGAGTTTACCCTAAAGTTAGGTATCCAGGAGGAATAAATAGCACTTTGGCAGACAGAATCTTCAGTTTGATGTTTTAACAGGCTAAATTCCTAATCAGTTGCAAACAAACATAGAAATTGCTGGAAAAACTCAGCAGGTCTGGTGACATCTGTGGAGAGAAAGCAGAGTTAACGTTTTGGAATCAGTGAACCACCTTCAGAACATTCAGTCGTGAATGTGACATAACCACAACTCTCCCTTTACGCCCCTCCTCTTCCCCTCCTTTCTCTCTCTCCCTGCCCTCTTCCCTCCGTCCGCCCTGCTTCACCTTCCCCAACCTCTCTGCCTTCTTTCAGTCTCCCTCGCCTAGATGCCTGTGCTGTAACTGCGCTGGAAAAGTTTTTCAAGAGACTTGACCAGTTCTAGAAGTGAAGTCTGCAGTACTCTTTCTGAATGGTCAACAATGTACATAGTTGTGCAGTATCAGGTGCTTTCAGATATTTACTGATACCATGTGGTGTGCATCAAATTGACTGAAGGGTGGCATATCTGATGCTGGTGATCTCCGGAGAGGATTCAGGTGGGTTGTCACTTGGTACCTATGGCTGAAGATTGTTGCAAATGCTTCAGTCTTTTCATTCATGATGTACTGCACTCTCCAATCATTATGGATGGGGACATTTTGTGGCGCTACCTCTTCCACTTAATTGTCTACCACCATTCACAACTGGATGCCGCAAGACTGCAAAGCCTGGATCTGATCTGTTGATTTTACTATTGCATAGCTCTGTTGCGTTTTGTGTGTGTTGTTTGGCTCTGCATGCAGTCCAGTGTTGAAGCTTTACCAGGTGTTTGCATCATTTTTAGGTATTCCTGATGCTGCTGTTGCCATGCCCTCCTGCACTGTCATCAAACTAGAGGATAAATCCTGGTTCAATGGTAATGGTTAAGTGGGGAATATATTGGGTTACGAGGTAACAAGCATGGGGCTGGATGAACACAGCAGGTCAAGCAGCATCATAGGAGCAGGAAAACTTGACGTTTCGGGCCTAGACCCTTCATCAGA
>JAHRHZ010000051.1:18032128-18193718 GCA_024137785.1 Ginglymostoma cirratum | reverse complement strand
GGCCTAGACCCTTCATCAGAAAGGGTCTAGGCCCGAAACGTCAAGTTTTCCTGCTCCTATGATGCTCCTTGACCTGCTGTGTTCATCCAGCCCCATGCTTGTTATCTCGGATTCTCCAGCATCGGCAGTACCTTTTATCTCTAATATATTGGGTTACACAATTTTAGATTGTGATTCAGTGTAATTTTACTGCTGCCAAACGTGACTTTATTACTTCTAATTAGTAAGAATTTTTTTGAGAATGTTGGTTCATAAATTCATAGTAGAAATCAGTATTTCTCATTAATAGCAATTAATGAAATTGTAGGTTGTATAATCCATGGAATAGATCAAATCCCATATTAAATCAATTCTGGTGAACATAAATTATGCTTTTGAGACTAGTTGTAAAGGGAAGGGAGTTGCAAGGGGTAAAAACACTGTCGACTGACCTGTGTCTTGACTGTCTACAAGATTGGGCACCTGTTTTATCCTGTGATTCATTATCGGGCAAATCAAATGTTGTGCAAGGCGTTGCCCTTCACTTCAGGTTATAGTTCTTGAGAAAACTTACTTTCAAAGTATCCATCATTCTGTAGCTACTGAATTAAACTCCACCAGGAACAGTTTGCAGCAACACAGTTTACTTTGGCTTAATTCCTGAAATCCTCTTTTCCCAAGTACTACTTTCAAAGATTGCTTGAACTGTAAATTTGCAAATGTTATAAGATCAATTGCCTGTAGTTGATTTTATAGCTGAAACTATTTTGCATAATACTTAAGAATTTTTGAAACATTGTGCTATCTGAAACATCCACCATTGATATTTTCAAGGAAATATCAAGTAATTTACATTCCACTCATTGCAAATGTTTGCATCTTTGCTTTCTGCTTAAATATTAAATGATTAGAGGAAGCTTTTGATTTGTATAACAGTTTAGTTTGCAAACTCTAATTTTTCCAAAACCGTGGTGCTGAGCTTTACTATGACCTATACTACTTTGTGTGCTGTGCATCATGGATAGCAACATTTCTATAATATATGCTGTCGGAATATTAAAAATGTCTATCGTCAATATAAGACTGCTTAAATATATGCAGTCTGATCAAGCTCGGATTTAAGGCATTTCTGCAGCTGTCAATAAGGAATTCTGACGAGCTCAGAGGCGTCATATTGACTGTGTATTAATACACGGTATCGTATTGAGCCATCGGCTGATTGTTTAGAATGTAAATGAATCAGGTGAAAGAAACTGATGGATCCAGTGACTGATGGCTTAAATTCCAATTAATCAATTGCATCATCAGTTTCTTAATTCAGATCAAATATCTCTTGAGTGCACAAATTTATTTTAGTGGTATTTAGAGAGAATTGCTTTGGAAAAAAGCTTCATCAATCACACAAAAATGCCAATATATTAGCTAGTTTTAGATGTTGACATTACAGCTTCCGTGTTTGGTAATATTTATATGCAGTAGTAACATTTATGTACTTTTTTTTGTTGGTGCCTAATACCAGGCTTGTGTCTTAGTTTCTGTTTTAAAATTTTCATGTATATTTTCTTTTGAAGTGTATAAATTATTTAGAAAAAATTAAGTTGATGGTAAGCAATGTGGTATTACATTTACAGAGATCTATGGTCAATGTCCTGTCTCTTTTGTTGGATTGCAATCTTGTATCCTAACATTTAATGCCTTTTTCATTGTGTGTAGCGGCAGGCAAGCTGCTAATATTACAAGCTGCTTTATTAACTGTTTATGACAGGTTCACGTGGACCTTTTTACATAACCTGTCGGTGCCTTCTCTAAGACTTGACGCACTTTGTCCTATGTGACAGCTATATCAGTTGATCTTAACTTGATTGCCATCAAACCCATCCTTACCTGACAGCCCTTGTCAATTATACAAAATAAAATCAAGTATTCATAAGTAGGCTGTAATTGGATATTGGCAGACAGATTTAATAATTCAGTTTTGCTGAGGCTAAACTGGCATTAATTGTAGCTAATGTTCGCCTTAGTAAAAAATTAATTGGAAACATTGCTTGAGTGAGAAGGTGGACATCATTATTTTTGCGTGTTGAGATAAGGTGAAGTTCTATCAATAGGGATTCATTATTGCTGTACAATTTGATTTTAAGCGACTTTTTAATTTTCTAATACAGTAACTTGAATCTTGCGAAATTTATTTGTAAATTCTTCCATGTTGTGTTGGTAAATATATTTGGGCTGTGTACATTTTAAAAAATTATTCTGGGATATTTCTGAACATAGGAAATTATCTTTAAGTTCCTGCAATTGCAACGAGTCTGTTTGCTCTTCTAAACCAGATAGTTGATGGAGGTATTGTAAGCTGTTGCTTGCTTGCTATAAACTGCAGGGTAGCCAAATCTGAACTTTCTATTACCTATCTGTCTGGATAATATGCTTTTCAACAGGAGTCATTAGGTAGCAGTCAAGAATGGGAAACCTGGTTGATTTTAACACTTTCTCCCCATCCTTGCTGCAATTCACAAAGACCAATTGTAGCACCCTTCTTGCTGCCTCAGCTGGAATAATCCATCTCCAGAGCAGGAATTAAGCCTTGAAGCAGCTTAAGAGTGTGCCCAGTCTGCCCCATTAATGAAACCACCAAGACAGAATGAATTGAATATTTATTGCAAAAGCATAGAAATCTCACTTTGGAACTCTACATTTCTGAGCCAGTACTATGGAATATAATAGTTTGATTGAATTTAGGAAAACTTTTTAGTAACAACCTTTTTATAAGTTTTTTTTAAAGCTCAAATTTTTATTTACACATCCTAACGAAAGTAGAATGCAATGTACTTGGGTGATGCTGATTGTGTACAGTAGCTTTGAAATAACCTCAAACTATTTCTGCCAAAATTAAGACAACTTGAAGCATACTTTAAGAAATTAATAGCCAATAATTTCTGTTCTTTTATTTTGGAATCGCACATTCGATTTTGTATTTCAGTCCACAGCTTGTTTTAAAATCTTTCTTATATTTACAGGAATATAAAACTGAAACGAGCATTGCTCAATACACTAGGGCTGTATAATTGCCTCCCATTTTGTTAAGATGTTGCCTTCTATTTTAAATGCTTGTTTAGGTCCGTACATAAGATATTGAACAAAGGGACAGCATTTTATCCATCAATGGCTCAAATAAAACCTTACTTTAGGATCATAGAATCCCTACAGTGTGGAAGCAGACCATTTGGCCCATCTAGTCCACTCCGAAGGCCATCCTACCCAGACCCCACCGCTCTATCCCATCCCTGTAACCCTGCATTTCCTATGGCTAATCCACTTACCCTGCACATTCCTGGACACTGGGCAGTTTAGCCTGGCCAATCCACCTAACCTGCACATCCTTGGACTGTGGGAGGAAACCAAAGCAGACACGGAGAATGTACCTGAAGCTGAAATTGAGTCCAGGTGCCTGGCGCTGAGAGGCAGCAGTACGAACCACTGAGCCACTGCGCTGCGCTGCCCTGACATGATCTTAGACCTTACTCAGCTAATTAGTCTCTTGAACAAAAATCTTCCTCAGGTAATCAAGCAGAAGTCCAAAACATCTTGTCTAAATTTTTCATTTCCACAGCCTTGCCATTTCAATAAAAGTGTGATCACATGGAAGATAAATTTTGTAACTTGGTGTGCAGAGACTTTTTTTAAGAGGATCTCTCACTCTGATGTCATTTTATATTTGCCAAGTGTATTCTTACCAGATGAGAGCATCAGATGTCACAGTACCATATGTTCTTTGGCACTGATCAGAGGAGGTTTTAAACCAATGTAACATGTACTGTACCGTTGCCTAGATCTTGCAGCCTATATTAAGGATCCTGTCACGTTAGCAATGGTAATTTGTGATCTTCAGGCATCGGCCATTGCTACAACTCATGCAGATTTTCAGGAACGCAATTATTTTACTTAATTGAAAATTCCTCTCTAAATGGTATCTATTATGTTTGCCTTAGGACAAAAATGTTGGTAATTAGTATTATATGGTAACGTAGTTGGATTGTCCTGCTGGATGGTATTTCTAGCAAATGCTTTCATGAACCTATAATGCTCCAAATGTATTAAGTTGAATGGATCACACTCCTATGGTAGGATTAATAATCAATTCAATTGCAGCTTTTTTAAAGTTGAGATATGTTTGGGGTAAATGGTTTGAGTTCTTTGCATAGATAGTAGCAGCTTGCAAAGACTTTTAGTTCTTTGTAGAAAACTATTTTTATTTACGATACTAAAAGACATCTGGTAAAACAGTATCAGCCAAGCACAATTGTAGCTATTGCACTCAAGGGATAGATTTGAAGAAATTTGGTGATCAGAGAGTCTTCCAGATATCAGTGGTCTCCTTGCTAGCATGAAATGCTATTTAGGCAATAGTGGTATTATTACAAAAATTTGGAGAATGCTTTGATTATCCCGCTGCAGTATTGTTTAAGAGCTGACGTGGCACCAAATAGAACTTTTCCTTTCACTTTCCAAAGGAACCTGCAAGATGAGTTGTTGATGGAATTTACTGCTGAAGTGACCAGGAAATGCATCTGACCGACACGTGTCATCCTCTGAGCTCTGTGTTAAATGAGTATCTGTGTAGCCTTCCATTCGCGAGGGCCACACAAATACTTAGTGGTCTTGAACTGCATTGATCTGTGGTATAATTCCGTATGAAATTGATGGATGAGGGCAGCAATTGACAGAAAGGGTAAAGATCTCTTTGAAATGCCCCTTGTGAAATAGTATGATGAAAAATAAATTGTTAGAGAATTTACGTTTATAATGCTACAGGGGGAATAAAGTGCTGAAATATGTTAGCTTACAGTGTTCAACAAATAAATGCAGAGTGGATTTTGATTATGTTAATAGGAATATAGTAATAAAAATACCTTGGGAAGTTTACCAAAATCTGGAAATTGCATTTCACACCGTTACCTAATCACCATAGTTTACTACAATAACCCAATGAAATAAATGCATCAGATGCAATCTGAGAACCATTAACTACAAACGTAAGCAAACATATGGAAAAAATTGCAAATGTAGGGAACAGTAATGAAAACTATAGTACCGATTATTATCCATCTGAATCTTGTATTTGGTTTTACTTCAGTTTTCTCTGGAAGTGCCCGTCTTGCTATTTTCCTTGAATTTTGTATTTTAATTTCATTCATTGTCCTGACATCTGTACCCCTCACCTGTTTGTCTGCCAACTTCCACTCCTTGCCTAGCACCCCTCATTTGTCCTACCATCTGATAGAAATCAGCAGCTAGTAAGTTATAGCTCCATGAAGTCAGAAGCCATTAGTATTCCATTGTTTGTGTCCCTGACTGTAAGATCATTAATATTTTAAATTTATCCTTATTTTCTAGCATCTCTGTCTCCACTATCTCTTTCTTAGTACTAACCTCACAGAGTGTTGACAAGGCATTTCCTTTTTTGTTAGTGCTGTTTGTAATCAGTTATACTTGTCTAAATTGTTGCCGGAAATGTAGTGAGAATGGCTGATCATCTTCGAGTTTTCGTTCCGTGCATTTGGGAAATTACTTTTACGTTTGCTTGGATCCTTAACCCAGCCAATTATAACTAAGAATAGGAACATGTTATGTAATTTATTTGTCTTGGAGCTTTTGAGGAGGTAACGCTTTGGTAATGAAGTACTTGATCTATTTCTTAAAAATATTTGCAGATACGCAGAAGGATTTAAATATTTTACCCTGTCATTGCTTTCCTCTGTAGAATGCATAGTTCTGTACTTCATATTTCTGTCCTTTTCAAGCTGTAACTACATGGTTATAGAGGATTTGAATGTATTTTTGTTTTTGGGATTCCAGTCTCTGTTTTGCATCTTGGCTGGCTTGCAGCATGGCCAGTTTGGAAACTATATTAGCCCGAATCCAAAGCAGAAAGCTCTCGCAATTCACCAGTTATTAAGTTCTTGACCTTTTATTGTGTCTTTTGGAGAAGCAGCTGGACATGGTTGATTGTACAGCAAAATTGGTACAGAACTGGAGAAAAGTTGTTTTTGGTACTCTTTTTGGAAAATACCAATGTGAAGTAGGTATTAAGAAGATATATATGCATAACAGAAACAACTAATGGAAAATCAGATGCTAGCTGCAAAGTGGAAAATAGATTTATTTTTTCCTATTCACATAGAAAATAGAATACACAGTTGATCTCTAATCTCATTTAAAATTTCTCTATTCCCTTAGCAATCATACACGAGTGTTAACATGAATAAGACATCTATTGAGAGTGTGTGTGCACTTAATAAGGTGCTGCTTGAAAATGATAATCCTTTGCAATTGTCCTTTCAGGCTTATTTATCTTCCAAATTGGGATTCAAAATGCCTTGCCAAGTATTGTTCCTTAACAGTCAGATTGCTCATTTAATCCATTTGGATTAGTTCTGATATTTGAAAAGGCATTTTCTTTGTATATCCATTCTTGAACATGGTGCATATTATATAGTGAAGTAACTGACTTTAATATGCTCCTTCAATGCAGAGTGCACATGTTGGATATTTTTGATACATCTGCCCAGGGCTTGGTGGGGCGCAAAAAAATAGTCTCAACTAATGCATATTGATTCTGGCATTTAAGCTTGTGTAAGTTGTCAGTTATGGTGTCTTACTGTATACTATCTGAAGGCATGTACAGGTAATCTTTCCAGATGGTGGTGTGATTAAATTATTGTTGTTTGATTGCACCTTCACATTTTGTTGCTATTTGCAACCTTGCCCTTGAATGTGGCCTGGATAAGCTGCCTCTGTTTTTGTAAGTGACCTCTTGGGAAGTTTCACTAAGCAAGCTGACTGTAATTAATAAAACTTCCAGTTGCTTTCCATGCTGTTGTATGTGTTGCTGAATATTAATGTGTCGTCTAAATTAACTATAGAATTAGGCACACAACCTACAACTTGATTTGTAAGCCTTGGAATGTAGCTGAAGCATTTTTAAACTCCTATGGCGTGACTTAATTTTTGTTACACCAAATCAATGTTAATATCTCTTCAGCACTTGATGTTACTGAAACTCAGTGGTACCCCTTTAATAGATAAATCTTACCAAGGAATACAGCACCGCCAGCTATCAATGAAATCTTGTGACTGAGGAATTGGGTACCAGTCCGTTTTTGTCATTGTATTAACTTTTCTGTTTCCTAGGCAGAATCTAGTGGACTTATCTAGTTTAGGAACTAATACTACTCCAACTGCTTTGACAAGGTTCGGTGAAGTGATTTTCTAACATGTATTGAATCTCTGTTTCTACCTTGCCTTGTCTGAAAATCAGGCTTAAGTGATAGAGATGTTGTTGTATTTTTACTGATTCGACTCACCATATTGTGCCTGGCTAACATTTGTACCTACTGAGGTATTTCTACAGACTTCCTTGTATTTCCCAATAACCACTTAGAGCTTTCATTCGCCCTTCCTCTAACTATGGGAACACAGTATCAACCTGTCCCAGTATTTCAGGATTGGTGAATCAGATTGTCAGAGTTTTGCTTTGAGAAATGTTTAACCCGCATGCTCACTCTTAATGTCTCTGTCAACCTCCACTATGCTTACCATCTAAGAGTCTAGCCATACAGCATGGAAGCACGCCCTTTGGTCCAACTTGTCCATTGCGTTCAGGTTTCCTAAACTGAACTAGTCCCATTTGCCAGCACTTGGCCCGTATCCCTTCCTATCACGTACCCATCCAGATGGCCTTTTAAATGCTGTAATTATGCTGTCCTCAACCACTTCCTCTGGCATCTCATTCCATAGATTCACCACCCTCTGTGAAAAACTTACCCCTAGATTTTTTTCTTTCTCTCTCACCTTGAACTTGTGCCCTATACTTTTGGACTCCCCCATTCTAGGAAAAACACCTTGACTATTCACTCTATCCATGTCCCTCATGATTTTATAAACCTCTAAGATCCTCCCTCAGCCTCTTACACTGCAGGGAAAAGATTCCTAGTATATCCAGCTTTTCCTTGTAACTCAAACCTTCCAGCCTCGGTAACATCCTTGTAAATCTTTTCTTCATTTTTTCCAGTTTAACACCTTATTTTCTATATTAGGGCGACCAGAACTCTGTGCGGTACTCCAAAAGTGTCCTCCCCAATGTCTTAGAGTTGTAACATGATGTCCCAACTACTGTACTCAGTGTGCTGAATAATGAAGGCAAACATGCCAAACGCTGCCTTCAGCACCTGTGTTCCTGTGCAGTCACTTTCAAGGAACCATGTACCTGCACCCACCCTCCCCCCTCCCCCGTCTCTCTGTTCGATGGCACTCCCCAGGGCCCTACCATTAAATGTGTAAGTTCCGCTCTGGTTTGTCTTAACAAAATGCAACACCTCGCATTTATGTACATTTAAATTCCATCTGCCACACCTCACTCCGTTGACCCGGCTGATCAAGATCTCATTGTACGCTTAGTCAGCAGTGAAGAAAGTTATCTATCCTGCCAATTTTGATGTTATCTGCAAACCTACTAACCATACTTCTTTTATTCTCATCCAAATCGTTCATATAAATGACAAACAACAATGGACCCAGCATCAATCCATGCGGCACACTACTGATCACAAGCCTCCAGTCTGAACAGCAACTCTCCTCCACCACACTATCTCCTGCCATCAAGCCACTTTTGTATTGAATCAGCTGGCTCTCCCTGGATTCCATGTGATCTAACCTTACTAACCAGCCTACCATGCAGAACCTTGTCAAAGGCCTTGCTAAAGTCCATATAGACAACATCGATTGCTCTCTGTTCATCGATTTTCTTAATGACGTCTTCAAAACACTCAAAGTTTGTGGGGTATGATTTCCCATGCACAAAGCCATGCTGACTATCTCTAATCTGTCCTTACCTTCTTTAAATGTGTGTAAATCCTGTCTCTCAGAATCCCTTCCAACAACTTGCCCATCACTGACAAAAATGGAATTTGCTGAAAAAGCTCAGCAGGTCTGGCAGTGTCTGTGAAGAGAAATCGGAGTTAACATTTCAGGTCTGGGGACCCTTCCTCAGAACTGGGGAAAGGTCACCGGACCTGAAACGTTAACTCTGATTTCTATTCATGTGTGCTTCCAGACCTGCTGAGCTTTTCCAGCAATTTCTGTTTTTGTTTCTGATTTACAGCGTCTGCAGTTCTCTCGATTTTTACCCACCACCTGTCTTTGTTGTCGTCTTCTGTGTGGTGACATTGCTTTAACATGTTTGTGACCTAATCAATTTTTCCTTTAAATCTGGAGTTTCTGCCAGATAAGTCACTTTACTAACCCCCCTTCATTACCTTGTGTAGACCATTGAATCTCACTGAGGTTCGCTTCGTAAATATAATAAACACTTTCACACTGTCTCTTGTTTGAAATATTCTAGTTGCATCATGTTTGCCCATTCTTTTCTTGTGAAGTTTTAAAATACCCCAGGTTGCTTTGCATGCTCCTGTATATCTCTCAAGAAACAAAGACTCAAACCAACATTGAGGATGCATTTTTTTGTCATAAAAATTTTTCTAAAAGCCATTTTATTGGACTTTTTGCATCACAACCATAGATCAAATCAAATGGATTAAACCCAGTAGGTTCATCCAGGGAATCATTAGTAGCAAATAAGGTGAAAAAAAAATCCAATTCTTTGCCTCAATCTTGCAGATATTCGTGAAAATATGCATTATTCACTGTCTTGAGAACCTGGTGGTATCTCTCCAAAGTTCTGTCTGTGTGGCATGCTGTATACTTAACTGTTTTAAACCCAACATAGTTACCAGGTCCAGAAAAATTTTCAATTTGCAGTTGGACCAAGGTTCTAGCTTAATTTTAATAATTAATCCATAACAAGTAAACAAAAACTTCATTTTTCCACCATTGCTATAGCTATAATTGTCCTTAAAGGAATAGGTTCTGAAAATTGGTTTCTCATAACCATAAAGATCATAAAAACTAAGAGCAGGAGTATGCAATTCAACCCATTGAGCCTGCTATGCCATTTAAGACGAAATGGCTGATGTCTTTTAGGCCTTAACTTTCCTTATTTGTTTGCTCCCTTTAACCTTTTATTAAGTAGCAGTCTAACTCCTCGTTAAGTTTACATAGTGTCCTGGCATCCGCGGCACTGTGTGGTAGTGAAATCCAAGATTTACGATCCTTTACTAGAAATAATTGATCCTCCTCTCTGTTTTAAATCCACCACCCCTTAGTGTAAAACTATAATGTCATATTTCCCAGAAGTGGAAATATCAGTTCTATGTCTGCTTTGTCAATCTACTTTAGCATCTTAAATACATCAATTAGTTCTCAAGTTTTTCTAAACTGACGCTAATGTAAGTCTAAACTGCACAATCTCTAACTGCAGGAATATACTGGTGTTCCCTGTATATAGTTTCATTTTTGGTGATGGTTCTACACAGTCTAACACTCTTGAATTGTTTTTCAAAACCTGGTATGGATGTGAAAGGTACCAGTTTGTTTATGGCATGTTTTGCATAACTGTTACGAAATTTTGGTGAAGTAAAATGCATTTTTCTCGATGCTTAAGTTTTTTTTCTTTATTCCTCCATGTGCTGTCATAGGAATTTTATGCACTGCTCACGATATCGCCTTTTGGCATCTGGACGGCATCACTATTGCAATAACAAGCGACCCTTGCTCATTGGAGGCTGTGAGAATGTATTTACCTGATCAGAACATCATGGAACTTCTTCAGCCTCAGTTTCAGCATGGGCTGATTGTATTAACTTGCATAACTCTAGATCTGCTTTTGATGCCACTATTAAGGGCGCTTCAAATGGTGCTTGCTGAGCAGATGCTGCTTGGTAACGTTGTTGAGGACATCTTCCAACACTTATGATCGAGAGTAGACTGATGCGGCGGTAGTTGGCCGGGTTGGATTTATCTTGCTTTTTATGTGCAGGGCATACCTGGGCAATTTTCCACATTGTTGGGTAGATACCAGTGTTGTAACTGTACTGGAACAGCTTGACTCGGGGAGTAGCAGGTTCTGGAGCACAAGTCTTGTTCGCAGTGTTACAACTTGTTCATAGTGTTACAAAGACACTTTGTATTTAATGTTGCTTGAAGGGTTTAAGGTTTGACGAATCTTTGAAAAACAGATTTGTTTCACGATTTGTGGACATACCTGTTGTGTTTCTTTTTTGGAACAAAAAGTTCACTGTGGACATTGACGATATCTTAGCAAGGTTCCCTCAATATCATGATTTGTGATAACTGCTTGCAGCGGACCCTGTATGGCTGTTTTGAGCAAGACTTTGTTGCAGAGGTTTTTGTTTTGTGGTTCAATTGGATGGAAGCTTGCGAAGGACAGCTGAGTTAGGCAAGATTGGTCAACAAATTGCCTAGCTAATTTCTCTCATTTCTGAAATGAAAACTCTTTTTGCATCGGCTCAGGATGAAATATATTTACTGTTTTGAAAAAATGATTGATTGAAAAGAAAGTCTCAAGATTCTATTTGCTAAGCAAGCTGTCTCCCAACCCAAAACGTCAGCTTTCCCGCTCCTCTGATGCTGCCTGGCCCGCTGTGTTCCTCCGGCTCCACACTGTTAACCCATACGTCGTGTTTTTTCCCCCCAGAAAGTCAGTCTTTGCAGAGTGTTTTTTCTTCCTGAATATAGTATGTGTTTGATTGTAGGTTGGAGATGCAGAGGGATTAGGGGAGGCGATGGCCTAGTGGTATCATCGCTAGACTGTTAATCCAGAGACCCAGACAATGGGGACCCAGGTTTGAATCTCACCACAGCAGATGGTGGAATTTGTATTCAATAAATATCTGGAATTAAGAGTCTAAGGATGACCGTGAATCCATTGTTGATTGTTGGAAACACTCGTCTGGTTCACCAACGTCCTTTAGGGAAGGAAACTGCCATCCTTGCCTGGTCTGGTCTACATGTGACTCCAGACCCACAGCAATGTGATTGACTCTGAACTGCCCTCTGGACAATTAGAACAATAAATGCTGGCTGGTCAGCGATGCCCTCATCCTGTGAATGAATAAAAAAATGCATTTATACTTATTTATTACTGACTTTATTAACTAATTATTGCATCTTTATTGATTATTTGATCAACCCATAATTGAATTTTCTTTTTAAGAAAGATGGTTGTTAGTTTTGTTTTGTTTGAAACTTTATATTGATGTGAATTGAATTGATTTGATTATCTTGTTAACGGGAAGAAATATTTTTGTTTTACGCTACAACCTGTGGTGCCCTGGAATTAGAATGACAGTGCACTCCTCCAACCTTGGGTATTGGTGGTAAATTATGAGTGACAGAGGTCAGTGGAAGGTAGAAGGGGAGAAAAAAAAGTGTAGGCAAAGAGATATGTATGAATAATAATGAATGAGATCTTAAATTTTTGAGGAATTAGCCCGAGATGGTCAAGGATATGATTGGAATACACTTAGTGCAGATTGAGATTGAAGGAGGCCTGGGTGCAGTGAAGTCTAAGAAAGTCTAGGATAATTAAATCATAGCTGGAATTCACTGTATTATTCCTTAGTGTCAAAGCTTACAGAAGAATAGCAAGTGGGTGTGCTACTACCATAAGAAAACTGACAATAATTGCTGAGATTGTATTGTGTTAGGAGGTTGTAGTGATGGTGATGAGATCCTTTGCATGTTTTTGACCTGTTCAGAGTCCTAGTAGTTGTCAAACTGTGACTAAAAATTGCTGTTGCAGAACAGAAAATAGCTTTCCTGATGGCCTTTTAAAAATTTTTTTGAATCAACCTTTCTTTACATGTTATTGCACACCTCTGGAGCAGGTGAGACTTGAACCCAAATCTCCTAGTTCAGGGGAAAGGGGCGCTACCACTGTATTAAAAGAGCCTCACACTGATCACTGTTTTCCCTTTTATATCTGGAACTGCACTTATACACAACTAAACAGTTTTTCTTACCCATCACCAAATCACCCATGGCAATTTTTAAAATCTGTTAACCACCACCTGTTAATCACCAGTGTTATCCAATTGATTAGTTAACATGCAAAGCCCGTTAAGGACAATGCCGACCACCAAAGGTGAGCGAGAAGGAGAAGGTGCTAAACAGAATGGAGTTGGAAGAGGAGACAGAGCACACGATCCCCTGGGGGCTGCTTATTAAGTCACCCATGTTTTCCAATTAATTTACATGCAGACTATCAAAAGTTAGGGAGAGCGGGAGGGGTCTGAATCAAAATGAACTGATGGTTTTTCTTTTGTTCCCTAATCAACCTGTTCAGAGATGTTATTAAGCACCTCTGGAGCAGGTGGGGCATGAACCCCTACCTGCTGCTCAGAGGTGTGGACATTACCAGTGTGCCATAAGCACCTCAATCCAATTGTTGTTTTTATGCATTTTCAAATCACCCTGTCCGGAGATGTTATAACACATCCCTGGAGCATGAGGGACTTGAACTCAGGCCTCCAAACTCCAGAGATAGGGACACTACCACAGTGCTACAGGAGTCTCAATCCAAGCACTGGTTTAATGTACTTGCTTGATTTTGAACCAGGGATCTCTTGCATGTAAAGTGAATGTGATAACTGCAACACTAAAGAAACACTGGCTGATTGCTGTTTTTAAAATCTTTTCAAACTTATTTTATAATCAACCTGTTCAGAGATGTTATCTTTCACCACTGGAGCAGGTATCTTTTTATTTAGGAGGGGCAATGAGTTACAGGTGTTGATTATTGGCCACCCATGATGATAACCACTGTTCCCAAAGTGAAAAGCTGTCAGAATGTTAAGAACTTGTGTGGTGACTCCAAGTTTGTTAAAAGTGAATAGTGTGCACTTGTGGACTAGTCAGTTTACTTGAAATTCTAAACCAGGAGTTGCTGGAGAAACTCAGCAGATCTGGCAGTGTATGTGGAGTGAACGAAGAATTAACATATTGAGTTTTAGAATTGAAGAAGGGTCGCTCAAAAAAATTAATTCTGCTACCTCTTCGCAGATGCTGCCGCCTGCAGAGTTTCTCCCAGCAATTTTTGTTTTTGTTTTAGATCTTCAGCCTCCACAGTTCTTTGCCTTTTTTTATGTACCTGAAGTTCAATGTAAAATGCATGTGTATGGTTTTTGCTGCTTTGCTGCTATCCAAAGTTCCAACTTATGGTATTCTTTACTGGGCTTCTTGTCCAAATGACTTATTTCTGGAAGCTTTGAGGTCAAATTTCTGTCTGTGGAAAAATGTGAATAGAATTTTTTTACCTGATGTATCACGTTAGTAGTGTTATGCATTCCAACTTTCTTTCCTCTGCCCTTAATGGAAGATATGAACTAATTTTGGTGAGAAGTGGAGCTTAAGTCATAAATTAATTTTAATGATGTGTGAGAGATAAAAGGTACTGCAGATGCTGGAGAATCCGAGATAACAATGTGTGGGGCTGGATGAACACAGCAGGCCAAGCAGCATCACAGGAGCAGGAAAGCTTGACGTTTCGGGCCTAGACCCTGATAAAGGGTCTAGATGAACATCAAGGACAGCAGATACATGGGAACACCACCCTGTGCAGGTTTCCCTGCTCTCCACACCTGTCTTGAAAACATACTACCATTCCCTCACTGTCACTGGGTCAAAATCCTGCAATTCCCTCTGTAACAGCATTGTTGGTCTACAAGCAGCAGATGGACTGCAGCAGATCAAGACGGCAGCTAATCATCATCACCTTAAGGGCAATTAGGGACGAGCAATAAATGCTGGCAAGCTATAGATGCCCATGTCCCTTGACAGAATAAAAATAAAATTGATGCATTTGTTTAGATATCTCAACCCATTCAAGTAAACTCCTGCATTCTGAAATTTATATTTCAACATAAGACCATATTATATTTTTAATCTATTACAAGTCTTGATTCAAACACCACGTTCCAGTTCTGCCTAACCCCTAACCATCACAAGTGTTCAGCAGCTGACATGTCGCTGGAGTTCCACCCGCACTGTTCTAAATGATGGAAGTGTTCATGGGTTTGGAAGGTGTTGTCTAAAGATCTTTAGTGAAGTTTTACATTGCTTCTTCTAGATAGCAGTCAGCAGTGTGTACTAAACGTTGGTGGTGGATGCTTATAAATGTAGTGATAATCAAGTGGGCTGCTTTGTCCTGGATGGTGTCAAATTCTTGTGTTGTTGAAGTTACCCTCATCCAGGGAAGTGGGGAGTATTCTGTCACACTCCTGATATTTACCTTGTAAATGGTGGACAGGCGTTGTGGAGTCTGGAGGTGAGTTACACATAGTATTTCTAGCTTCTGACCTGCTCTGGTAGCCACTGTATTTATATGGTGGATCCAGTTGGGTTTCTGGACAATGGTGAGTCCCCAGGATGTTGCTAGTGGGAGATCTGGTGATGGCAACATTATTGAACGTCAATGGGTGATGGACTGATGGTCATTGTCTGGCATTTGTATGGCTCGAATGTTACTTGATGAGGAAATTACAGTTTGGAGAAAACATGGCTTTTCTAATTTTGTTCCAATATTCTATAAATTCTCAACTTTTCTTTGTTTCTACTACCTAATTTTATTTAATGTTTGATAATTGCCCAACTCTCTTTATATAGCACCAACTTGAAAAGTACAGTATTTGAAGCACAAGCAATTTTGTCCAACAGATCAAAGAAGGTGTTCATGCTCCACAGGAGACTCCTCCCACACTCCATTTTACTCCGTAAATGCGAGTTATTGTTAATCAACTTGTTTTGACAAGTTAAATTACTTTTAATTGCAGAACTTGAACACGGTCCTTCTGACCCCAGTAGGGACGACAAGACCCCATCATACCATAAATATGTCCTTTTACTCCTTTTTTCCCTTTTCTTAAATGCATCTGTTAATTGCTTCAATTGCTCCTTGTATTGAGTTCCCCATTCTAACTGCTGTCTGCATAAAGAAATTGATTAATCAAGTGCCATTTTTATTAGTAGCTCATAGTTCTGGTCTTGCCTGCAGGAGGAAACAATTTGTCAACCCTTTTCAATCTGGTCATTTTGGGTTTTCTTTTCTAAAAATAAGATCCCCAATCAATCTTTCCAATAGGTTTAACACTCATTTTTCAATGTTACAATAAGTCATTGCTGCACCTTCTCCAGTTCCTTCATATTTTACAAGGCTAAGTTGTTGTAAATCAGAATTCTTATAAACCAGAACTGGTCAGAGTACACCCACTCATGATCTAAGCAAGATTTTGTGGCTTGTCAATTCTCTCCCTCTGGAAATGAAACTTAATGCTTTCCTTACTTTTGTTTATGACATTATTAACCTGCATTACTACTTTAAGTGAATTGTTTAAGGTTTTAGAGTAGATTTGTAGCTAGGGTTGTGGATGTTATGGTTGGTTGGCTCGCCGGGCTGGTTCATGGTTATCTAGTCAGTGTTATAGTTCAAATCGAGAAATATAAATTGTTAACTGAAGGAAGTATACTCAGGTTGAAATGGCTGGTATCAATTTAAAGTAGCTCCTGCAGATAACAAAACACAACATTTTGTTATATCTCAAGTTTTTGTGCCTCTGACTTGGAAAATGGAATTTGAGATTTTCATATATTTGATGTTTAACAAGTGTTTTTTCTAATTTGTACACTTTGAATTTTGAAATAGCTTTTGTTCAAATTATTATCGGTCATTGTTCTCACGGTCTCCAGTATAAGTGTTGTTATTTGGGTTTGGAGCACTAATATAGTTCTAGCTTTAACCAGTCAAATACAGAAGTTTAATGCAAATTTGGACGTGGAAATGTCAACCCTTTTTTTTTAAGGTAGTGAAGCTTTATTTAAGACTGTGACATGTTTTAAAGTTAAAACATCAATTAAATTATTTTGCACTGAGTGGAAGTACGATTACCGAGTAGAGGCAAGTATGCAAGCTTGTTGGAAACAGTATTGTGTGAAAATGCCACCTTCAGGTCAGATTTAGTTTCAGGTGCTTCTACCAACCATGTCCTTTCAGGCAGTTAGCTCACTAAGCTGCTAAACATAAGGCTTTTATGAATAAAACATGTAGTTCTGCTAGACTTTACTTACATCAGGGTGCAGGTACGTTGATTGTGACACTGAATTTATCCTGACTTGGGCACCCAAACAAAATGTACTTGTTGGCAGCTTGACAAGCTGTGCTCTACCATATCGTGTTCGTCTTAATTTTCTCGTTCTTTACTTTCTGCAAGACCACTTTTGGACATTCAAATACTTTTGTATGTTACAATAGTCAAGTGTTGTCATACCACATTCTGAGAATAGTTTTAATTTATATCATTTTAAAAGCAAATGCGGAGTAAAAACAGAATTGTTATTTAATTTAGAAATCTACAAATGTAGAAACAACATTCTTATGCAGAGAAACACTTACTGTAAAACAGGAACACGGTAAGAGTAAACGGTAAAAGCTATTTTAATTAGTTTGAAATTTGCATCTGATACGGCTTTTCTTCTAACATGTAATTGTTTGTTGTGACGATGGTATATTAGGTGCCCAAATGACTCAATTTGTAATACATCAGCTTGCAGAAACTGGTATGGTGGACTGAATATCAGTGGCAGTACATGAAAGGTTTATGATGGTGTGGTATCAGCTCTTTTTCCTAGATAAGCTAATGTAATGGTAATGAAATATGATTACCACTTGTGTAACCAAGTACGAGTGTTATTATCCCTGTCACAGTCAGCCTTTCATGAGATTTGAGTCAATTGCAATATTTCTGTATTTAAATGCCTGGCTGAGTTACTGCAGATAAGTAATTCCTAAAAAAGCATTATTATGCATCTGCTACTGAACAGCGGAGTCTTTATTAATAAATTATACTAAGATGAACTTGCTGTACAATGCGAAGGTCCCTTCACTTTTTCACAAAAGGACCATACTCGCAAATTGTTTTAAACCGTGTCTTAGCTATTGTAAGAAAATGTTTACTTCAAGATTGTAGTTACCTTTATATGCTATAATGAGAAAACCTAAAATTTAGATTAAAAAATAAAACTGAACAACTATGTCAACAAAGCCAAATATCAGTTCAATTGTCTTTATTTTGATTGATCCACCTTCTAGATACATCAGGAACTGATATACCTCAGCACTATCAGTTTACTGAACCACGGAAAAGTTTCAGCACGGAAAGAAGCCATTCAGCCCAACATGTCTGTACCAGCTGATTTTAAACTAGCCACCCATTATAATCCCATTTATCAGTGCTTCAGGTGCAGATCATATTCCTTTTTAAATCAGCTGAATGTTTGTTCCTCAACCACCGAACTGGGCAGCAAATTGCAGATACCCACCGTACTCTAGGTGGAAAACATTGTTCCACATATTCCCTCTAATCCTTTTACCGATCGCCTTAATATGCCCTCTCCTCCTAATAAACAGGACCTGACAAACTTGAAATCTTCTGTTCAACAATTTAGTCAAGAGTTTTGTTTTCTTGTTCTATTGTACTGAGTATAAGGTCATTAACTTTCATTACAGCAAGATCATAATTGCTTTCGAGATTGTAAACATCCAATGCACTATAATGTTCTGAGGTATGAGAAAAGATTGGATAGATTAAGGCTGCTTTCCTTAGAACAGAGGAGGCTGAGGACTGTCTTAATCAAGGTGTACAAAGTAATGAGGGGCTTAACTAGAGGTGACAGAAGACTTGCTTCCCCTTGTTGTGAAGTCAGTTTACTAGGGGGAGAGGGCACATTTTTTGAGGTGATTGGTAAAAGGATTAGAGGGGATATGGAACAACACTTTCACCCAGAGTGTGATGGATATCTGGAGTTTGCTGCCCAGTTCAGTGGTTGAGGACAAATGTTCAGCTGATTTAAAAGGACTACGATCTGTACTTGAAGCCGTGTAACATGCAAGGCTATAGACTAGTGCTAATAAGTAGGGTTATAATGGATGGCTAGTTTAGTCAGCCGGCGCAGACACGATGGGCTGAATAGCTTCTTTCTATGGTTCAGTAAACCTATAATGCTGGGGTATATCTGTTCCTGTCTAGAAATTGCATTAGCCAAATTAAAGACAGTTGAACTGATGCTTGGCTTTGTTGCTATATTTGTTCAGTTTTATTTCCCCTTCTAAATTTCAGCTTGTCTCCTTAGTAACATATGAATGGTATGACCTCCCAAACAGATGTCATAGACACTAATTAAATGTCTGTCACTGACAGCAAAATCTAGCTCACCATATTTTTGTTTGTTCAGAATGTCCATTATGCATTATAGACGTTGAGGCTGCGAAAGTCACTATATAAACGCAAATTTGCTGCTTCTCTCTGTTCATGTGAGCAGAAGAAATGTTTTCAGTTCATAAAATGTAGTTTTATTTGGATTGATAACAATTTGTTCATGAAAACCATGTTTATAATTGACCAATTATATATTCCTTGTTGGGAAGTGGATTGGTATAGAAGTGTGAGTTAGTAATTGGACAGCAGCTAATACAATGCAATAGCAGATATTTTTCAGGTAGCTTGAGCAAATGTTCAATGGCAGTTTTCAAAAACAAGTAAACAACTATGATGGTGTAAAATCCTTGAGAAATTCGTGTCTGTTCAGCATTGTGCGCTTACACATTTTAGAATGTATTTGGTATAATAGCAACTCGATTATAAGAGACTCATCACCGTCAAAGTTTGCAAGTGATGGTATTTCCTATCTTTTGTGTAAAATTGATAAACTCCTTCCAGGTGGGTTATGATGCTTTCTGAATCCATTATTTGGACCACTGTCTCCCTCACTACTATCAGCTCTGCAGTAACCTTCCTCTCGTAACTTTTCAGCAATTAGGATAATCCTACCCTCTGCACATTAACTGCATAACTCAGTACTCCAAACAGAATGAGCTTCATTTGCAGAGATATAAGAGCCATAATGAATACCATACAGTTTCTAAAAAAAAAAAAAAAAGTGCATGTGGTTAAGCTTGCATTTATCTTGGCTTGGCAAAATACTTAGAGCAGTTGAAACCTGTGAAATAGTCTTGTGTCTTTATCTCCTATTTTGACACATTTTATTTCATCATCTGAAACCGACGACTCCATCTTTTCAGTTAAATGACAATTGTACAACTTCCTTCTGATTTTTCTTAATTTCATTATGGTGCTTCTGGATTACTTGACCTCTTTCTGCTTTAATGTAAATTGCACTGCTTCCGCTTGTGATTTTATGCACTGTGAATGTTACGAAAATACTTTGATAGAACTTTTGCGTTTCAAGATCCTTAATTTTATTTTTAACATTTTGTATTCAACACTACAACTAATGTATCATACCCTCAATTGGAGATGTTCTAAGTGTTTCAGGGATAGGCAAGAGTGAGCATATCCTTCTGTATGTAGTATCATGGAAACTAGGTCAAACTTACAGGATGGTTGCAGTATTGGGCAACCTCAGCTCCTTGATGTTCAGCTGAGTCAACAATAGATTCAACATCTGACTGAAAATAGCTCTCAGTATGCATTGCATTTTTGATCAAAATGTAGTGTTGCACAATATTAGAAAAATGATATCATGGATAACTTTTTTTCTTCCAGAATGCAATATCTTGCCAACTTAGTTGTCTCGTAGGGTTGTAGACCGATTTTTATATGTTGCTCGTTGGAAAGTGGATTGGTGTAGAGGTGTTAATAATTAGATAGCAGCTAATGCAATGCAATAGCAGATATTTTTCAGGTTGGATCTCAAAAAATGACAAAGCAGAGTACAGGAAAGAGGTGGAGAGTTTTTATTGGCATTATGTAAAGACAAAAATCTCGCCCTCGTCAGTAAAACGAAGGAGTTTGTCATTAACATCAGGAAGCCTGATGTCAA
The DNA here is from genome assembly GCA_024137785.1 of Ginglymostoma cirratum. NCBI lineage: Eukaryota > Metazoa > Chordata > Chondrichthyes > Orectolobiformes > Ginglymostomatidae > Ginglymostoma > Ginglymostoma cirratum. The sequence goes on along the minus strand of JAHRHZ010000051.1, from coordinate 18,172,931 downwards.
TGACCAACTCCTTCGTTTTACGTTATGCACACTCCTGTCTGTATCAATGGTGGTGAGGTGGAGGTGGTTGAGCTTCAATTTCCTAGGAGTAAATATCACCAACAATCTGTCCTGGTCCATCTACACTGACACTATTGTCAGGAAAGTGCACCAATACTTGTACTTAGAAGGCTAAGGAAACTGGACATGTCCGCAAGGACTCTTAGCAATTTTTATGGATGCACCATAGAAAGCATCCTATTTGGATGCATCATAGCTTGGTATGGCAACAGATCTGCCCAAGACCACAAGAAATTTGAGTTTGGTGAACGCAGCCCAGTCCACCACGAAAACCAGTCTTCCTTTGTTGACATTGTCCACATGTCCTGCTGCCTTGGGAAAGCAGCCAACATAATCAAAGACTCTTCCCATCCTAGTTATACCTTCTTTCACCCTCTTCCATTAGGCTGAAGATACAAAAGTTTGAAAACACGTACCAACATTTTCAGGAACAGCATCTTCCCTGCTGTTACAGACTTATGACCAGACCTCTTGTACACTAGAGTTGATGTTTCCCTGCACCTTCTCTTTAGCTGCTGCACTAAATTTTGCATTCTGTTCTATTACCCTGATATACCTATGTAAGGTATGATTTGTCTAAATAGCACACAAAACAATACATTTCACAGTGTCTCAGTTCGTATGTCAATAATAAATCAAAATCAAAATACTTCTGTCTCTGTTCTGATGCAGTGTTCAAGTAAAGCGCAGTGTAAACCGGAAGAACAACACCTCATCTTCTGACAGGGCACACTTTACAGTTTCTGAGTTGGTCAATTTTAGATCATAACCTTGTCTCTATTCTTTTTTGGTTTTCTTATGTGTTTCTTTCTTAATCTCTTTAATTTGTATTAGGGTGAGTGCTATACTGCCAGTCTCAACTAATCTATATAAATCTTCTTATTTCTTTGCTTGGCTCATGACTGTTGCATTTGACTTTTGTATCATGGTACCTTTTTGTTTTTTAGATGTGTGCTGCCTCCATTCTCTTGCAGACTTTTCCTTTTGTTGTTTTCTCTCTGTCTGTCTTTTCTCTGTCTCCCAGCACACCCCCCCCCCCCACCCCCTGTTTCACTCACTTAGAATCGATTACGTTTTCTAACCGTTCATCTGTCTCTAGTGTGACAGCAGTTGTTAATTAGCCTGAATTTGCATCATTACAGTGACTCCTGAATTGATGCCATTGATGAAGATTGCAACAATACAACTTAGAGGAATGGGGCATCACTGACAACTTCTAGGCTTCAGCTCCTAGCTGCAAATGTAAGAGGTGGCTTGTAGTTTCATACGAAAATTATAGTGAACTGTGACAGCATCAAAATCCAGGCAGTTAGGAGCAGTGACCTGTATTCAGCCGAAAGTAGTGAGTTTTGAAGATATGATTAAGGCATGAAGCAAAATAAATTAAGTATTCTGCACATAAAAAAAGCAAATTTCAAGCACTTTTGCCATTGGTGCAATCACTTTTAGGTTGTTATAAACTTGGAAGTTTCAGGTGCGCGTGAAAGATGCAGTCAAATGATTTGGTTGTAGTTTGGTCACAGGATCACAAAATTGTTACGGTGCTGAGGGTCTGTGGTGTGTGCACTGATTCTCTTGTTCTTAATCTTTTTGAGTGGGAACAGTTTCTCACAATCTAGCCCTCTTACTCTTCTGTTCAAAGAAAACAGTTGCAATCTGTCCAATCTCACTTCATTACTGAAATTTCTCATTTCTGATCTACTGTTGTAAAGTTATTCTGTGGTCTGTCCAATGTCTTTGCATCCTTCCTGAAGTGTGGTGCTCTGTTCTGTACACAGTACTTCAACTGAGGCTTTTACAGACTCATTGTAACTTCCTTGTTCTTATACTCTCTACCCTTCTTAATAAAAGTCTAGAATGCTGTATGTGTTATTAACAGCTCTTACCACCTGTTTTGTATTTTTAATGACTTATGCACATATACAGCCATGTCTCTACTGCTACACCATTTTTTTAAAAAATTAATTCGTGAGGAGGAGGTTGTAGTGGTGAGCTACCTTCTTGAACCGTCACAGGTGAAGGTAGAGCCACAAAGCAATTAGGAAGGGACCTTCAGGATTTTGACCCGGCAACACTGATGTTTCCAAGTCAGGATGGTGAGAAGCTTGGAGGGGAGCTTGCAGGTTGTGGTGTTCCAATTTATTTGCTGTCCTTGTCCATCTAGATGCTTGCGGTTGTGGGTTTCAAAGGTGCAGTCTGAGGACCCTTGGTGGATTTCTGCAATGTATCTTGTGCACTGTGTTGATAGTGGAGGGACCGAATGCTGGTGGATTTTGTGCTAATCAAATGAGCTGCCTTATCCTGGGTAGTGTCAAACTACTTGTGTTGTTGGAGCTACCCTCAGCCAGGCAAGTGGAGAATATTCCGTCACACTTTTTTTTGACTTCCACCATACAGATGGTGGATAGGCTTTGGGAGTCAGCAACTTCCTGCAAGATTCCTACCTCTAATCTGGACTTCTATTCACTGTCTTTGTGTGGCCAGTCTAGTTTAGTTTCTGGTCAATAGTAGTCCCCAGATTGTTGCTAGTGGAGGATTCAGTGATGGTAGTGTCAAGAGGTGATGGCTAGATTCTCTTATGTTGGAAATGGTAATTGCCTGGTATGCATGTGGCATGAATGTTACTTGCAAGTCAAGTAAAACCTGGGTGTCACCCAGGTCTTGCAATGTTTAGGCATGGACTGCTTCTCTCTATTTAAGGAGTCTTGAATAATGCTGAACATTGCACAGTCATCAGCGAATGTCCTCACTTCTGACTTTAGATGGAGTGAAGGTCATTGAAGCAACTGAAAATTCTTGCTCTAGGAGCACTCTCCTGAGGATTGCCTGTAGTCATGTTCTGGGGCTGAGATGATTGACCTCCAACAACCACAATCTTCTTTTGTGCCAGGTATCATTCCAACCGGCAGGCACAAAAATGCCTGGTTATTGGAAGTCAGTCTTTGGAACAATAAGGTTTATTTTATATTATCACTCCATGTTCTTTTTGCTAAAATGCTTCATCTCACACTTCTCCACATTGAACCTCATCTGCCAACTGTCTGTCCCTTATCTTGTCAATGTCTTTTGAAATTCTACTGTTGGAAAGGGGAGGTTGAACCCCTTTGATAATTAAAATTGAAACACAAGCCCCCAGTCTGTTACGGCAGGAGTAGGGGTCCCCTTCTAATAATTAAACCTGCAATACACAGAGAAGCTTGCCTCACCTCACCTAATCTGGTAAGCTATAATGGAGAAGGGGAGGTTAAATGAAAGAAAATTCTGATATTCACTCTATAAGTAACAAGTAACAATTTTTATTTAACTCCAACAGTGACCAAATTAACAGGACAACTAACACATCCCCCCCTGCCACGCCACCCCCCCCCCCCCCAAATGCCTAACCGTTCCCTAACTGAACAAAATTCTACTGCTATGCTATTCCAATAAACAAAAGTCCCACTTCTATAGCTCAAGTAGTAAGAAAAAGAAAATTAAAACTTAGTCTCTCAAAGTCCACAGAATGTGTCTCTGAGAATGCTTTGCCTTCTCCACTGTCTCTCCAGTCATGAACTCCTTTCTTCTGCTGATTCTACTGTCAGGGAGGTTTTCTCCGTGAAGACTCTTAGCTAAAAGTGCTGTGGTACCTTTTATGGATATGGTGTTTTCTTAGAGCTTAGTGATTTCTTGTGAGAACTAGATGCTTATTTCTCAGATGGTAGTTCACACTCTCACCGATTTTCAGAACATCTTTTCTTATATACTTTGGATGGCATATCAGTTTTCTTAACAGTATTAGTTTGAGGTTGTCAAAACCATCAGCTTTAAATTCAATTGGCTTTCAATCGCTAAGTGCTTGGTTTAAATTATTTGGCTGATCCTAGCTCGTTGCCAAAACATCAAAACACGCCTGAGATAGAAAGAACTGCTGACGCTGGAGTCAGAGATAACCATGTGGAGCTGGCGGAGCGCAGCATCAGAGGAGTGGGAAAATTGACATGGGGTCGGGACCCAAATCTGAAGAAGGGTCCCGACCCGAAATGTCAACTTTCCTGCTCCTGTGGTGCCTGGCCTGCTGTGCTCCTCCAGCTCCACACTGTTATCAAAATATGCCTAGGGTTTCCAATCATAAAGCCAATTGGAACATGTATCCATTTTATACCTGACTGTTCATTTTCAGCTACATACACATTTTTTTTCTGTATAAATCTCTAAGCTTAGAAAAGCACTTTATCTCTTTAAGAGAACACACACTTCCTTTAACAAATTCTTGCTTCCTGCCTTCCAAGTCACAGTTACTCCACACAACTTGGTAACACTGCACTGCCCTCAGTCAACAATGCTTCCAGGTTTTGTCATCTGCAAATGTTAAAGTTGTGCCCTGTGCACCAAGATGTAGATCATTAATTATATCACGGAAAGCAAGCATCCAAATACTGACTGGGAACTCCACTGCAAGCCTGCTTCCAACCTGAAAAACATCCATTTGTTATTCAGTTTCCAATAGCTCAGTCAATATTATATCTACGTCAAGAAGCCAGAAAGGAGGGGAGGTGGCATTTTTGATTAAGGAATACATTACTGTTGTAACTAGGGAAGATATTTCTGAAAAATTGTCCAGTGAAAGCGTGGGTAGAAATTACAATTAAGGAAGGAAAGATCACTGATAGGATTGTATTATAGCCCCCCTCCCAATAGTAACAGATAAATTGAGAAACACACATGTAGGGAGAGCTTAGATATATGTCAGCGTAATAAAGTTGTAATAATGGGGGATTTTAATTTTCCAGACATTGACTGGGACTACCATGGTGTTAAATGTTTGAATGGTGAAGAATTTGTCAAATGTGCTCAAGAAAATGTTCTTTATCAATATGTGGATGCTCCTACTAGAAAAGGAGCAAAAGTAGACCTTTTGGGCAATAAGGCAGGGCAGGTGACTGAAGTAAAAGTGGGGGAGCACTTCGAGTCTAGCGATCATAATTCTATTAGTTTCAAAATGATTATGGAAAAGGATAAGCCTTCCATAAAAGTTAGTTTTTAATTGGAGGAAGGCAAATTTTAATGGTATGAGACAAGAACCACAAAAATTGATCGGAGGAGACTGTTCTCAGGTAAGACAACGTCTGACAAGTGGGAGACATTCAAGCGAGTAATGATGAGAGTTCAGAGGCATTGCGTTGCTGTTAGAGTGAAGAGTAAGGCTGGTAAGATTAAGGAACGATGGATGTATAAAGATAGAGGTTCTAATCAAAAATAAGAGAATCTTTCTTTACATATAGACAGTTTGGTTCCATTGAATCTCTTAATCAGCATAAAGAATGTAGGGGCATTCTTAAGAAAGAAATCAGGAAGGCAAAGGGGGATATGAGATACATTGGCAGATAAAGTGAAGGATAATCTAAAGATATTGTACAAATACATTGAAAGCAAAAAGGTAAGTAGAGAGGGGGTTGGGCATCTTAAAGATCAAGGAAATTGTGTTGAACTCCAGGAGATGGGAGAGATGCTAAATGAATATTTTGAGTCAGTTTTTACTGTGGAGAAAGTAATGGAGTCTACAGAATGCAGGGAGATAAACTTTTAAAGACAATTCACATTACAGAAGGGGAAGTTTGGGAGGCCTTAGAGAATATAAAGGTGGATAAATCTCCGGGATCTGATCAAATGTATCCCAGAATGTTGTGGGAAGTAAGAGAGGAAATTACAAAACCCCTTGCAGAAATACTTGCAACATCTATAATTATGGGTGTGGTGGCTAACGTTGTCCCTTCGTTTAAGAAAGGTTGTAATGAAAAACTGGGGAACTATAGACCTGTGAGTCTGAGTTTGGTTGTGGGTAAATTATTGGAGGTAGTTATAAAATGTATGATTTATGGACATTTAGAGAAGCAAAAATTGATTTGGGAAAGTCAGCGTTGTTTTGTGTGAGGGCAATCATGTCTCAAACTTGATTGGGTTTTTTGAGGAAGTTAGCAAAAATGTTGATGGCAGAGCAGTAGATGTTATTTATTTGGATTTTAGTGAAGCCTTTGACAAGGTTCCACATGGTAGACTAATTAGTAAAATTAGGTCACATGGGATTCAGGGTGAGCTTGCCAATTGGCTGAACGGTAGGAGACAGTAATGTTGGAGGGTTGCTTTTTGGGCTGCAGGCCTGTGACCAGCGGTGTTCCAGAGGGATCAGTTCTTGGTCCTCTTTTGTTTTGTATAAATGACTTGAATGAGAATATAGGAGGCATAGTTAGTAAGTTTGCGGATGACTCCAAAATTGGTGGCATAGTAGACACTGAAGAAGGTTTTCTAAGATTAAAAAGGGATCTTGATCAAATGGGATAATAGGCTGAAAAATGACAGATGGCGTTCAATCTGATAAATGCAAGGGATTTTCATTTTGATACAACAAACAAGGGTAGGACTTATACAATTAATGTTAGGACCTTGGGTAGTGTTGTTAGAACGGAGGGACCAAGGGGTGCAGGTACGTAATTCTTTAAAGCTTGTGTCACATATGGGCAGGATGGTTAAAAAGGCATTTGACGTGGTTGCCTTCATTGCTCAGTCCTTTGATTATAGGAGTTAGGGTGTTACGTTGAGGTTGTATAGGACATTGGTGAGGCCTCTTCTGGAATATGGTGTCTAGATATAGTTGCCTAGTTGGGGTTATAAAGAAAGGCTGGATAGGCTGTGACTTTTTTCACTGGAACGTATAAGATTGAGAGGTGACCTAATAGAAGTTTATAAAATAATGAGAGTTGATGGTAATTGTCTGTTCCCTAAGATGGGGAATTTCAAGACTAGAGAACACATTTTTAATGTGAGAGGAGAGAGAATTTTAAAAAAGAAATGAGGGAAATTTTTTATACAGTGTGGTTCGCGTGTGGAATGAACTTCCAGAGGAAGTGGTGGATGAGGGTGCAGTTGCAATGTTTGAGACATTTGGATTGACTTGGGAATAGGAGATGTTTGGAGGGATATGGGCCAGGTGAGACTAGTTTAGTTTAGGATTATGTTCGGCATGGATAGGTTGGACCGAAGGGCTTGTTTCCATGCTGTATGACTCTATGTTGTTACCATCCTTTTTATTCTATTAACATAAGTTTGGTCACCAATCTGTGCAGTGTTTTTAAAACATCACTATTTTTGTCGTATTTTGATGCATATTGAAATGCCGTTGGGGTTTTGCTTTCTGCAGATTCCTGCTGTTTGATTCTTCAGTGTGAGAATCAACTAGTTTAGACTGTTTACTCTGCTCCATTTATCTCCAAATATGTTTTGAGATTTGTGGTCATGATCATTGAGGAAAAAGAGTAGAAATATTTAAAATCAGTTGTATCTATAGCAGTCATCCTTCTCTCAAAATGAGAGTACATTTTTTTGTTTTGCTTACTACTGTGCCCATGATTTAAAAGGTCAGACTAAATGGGGAGAAAAAAAGAACTGGAAAATGGTAGGTTGGCATCTACAAAGAGAAAAGACAGCTTGGGATCTTTTGGATGCGGAACAGTATCTATTGAAGGGTATGTCGTATGCTGTAATTTTTTCTTAATAGGTGCCAATGAATCGGCTGTGCCTCCCCCTCTCTCCCTATTTATTTCAGAACCCTCTTCCCCTCCCCCATTTCTGATGAAGGGTCTAGGCCCGAAACGTCAAGTTTTCCTGCTCCTATGATGCTGCTTGACCTGCTGTGTTCATCCAGCCCCATGCTTGTTATCTCGGATTCTCCAGCATCTGCAGTACCTTTTATCTCTGATTACAGTATTACTTGTTTTTATGCTGAGCTATGGTTTTACTTTGCGACTTTATGAAAATGATCCTTTTGTAATTCTGACCAATGTGACAAATGCATCAACAATGTCAGAAGGACCTTGTGCAGACGTTTTTTGCACATCACTGTGCCAAAGAAACTAATTGTCCTTGGTGGAATAAAACACGTTCAGATAAATAATGAACTGTATGTCTCATGCATACATTGTCTGCATGTGGCTTGGCTGAGAGGTTGGTCATTACAGCACATGTTGAAAATTTCTAAACATTTAAGCACTTTCTGAAGAGTACCTTATTTCTGTGTGTGACTCACGACGGGTTGGGCATGGCATCTGCATGGCTGACGCAAGACTCCCCAAGTGGGTGCTCTACTCCTAGCTTCAAAATAGCAGGTGAGCTCCAAATGGACACAGGAAGCACTTCGGTGATATCCTGAAGACCTCACTGGCGAAAAGTGGCATTCCCACAGACATCTGGGAATCACTGGCCCAAGTCCATCCAAAGTGGCATAGGAGCATTTGGGAAGGCATTGAGCACTTCAAAACTTGCTGTTGGAGAAAAAGCAGAAGCCAGGTGAAAGCAACAAAAAGAGCGATCTGCCACACCAATGGTCTGTCCAGTCTTCCCATGACCACCTTCTGCCCCAGGTGTAACAGAACCTGCGGAAACTGCATCAGTCTGTGCAGCCACGTACTGACTCACCCTGAGAGCAGAAGAGGTCATCCTCGTCTGCGAGGGTCCACCAGTGATGATGCTGACAACTTGCAGAACAGAAAATTAAATGATGGTTCCTATAATTTGGGAATTGTATTTCAGATTGAGGCAGAAGTACCAGTGCCACATTTGTCATGACAAACTCTCGCCTGATGTTTCTGTGTTGGTTGTCAGTTAGAAATATAAAGTAGACATGAATAGAATGGTGGGATGTCTGGGGAAAGTGCCAACAGTTGACTTTTCTATGTTCATTGGCACTAACCATTTGGTTCCTAAATATACTAATTTTGTTAGTAGGTCATTAAGGGTTAACTTGTGCACTGTACCCTTGCCATTACAGGGTTACAATGAAAAGGACTGAATTTTCTGATGGAGTTGCATGGAGGGTTTCCCTCATGCAATCTTCTGCTCACCTCATTAATTGTTCATTTACCCTCTATGCCCCCTACTTTCTCAATCAACCAGCAGCAAGAGCAGAAGTGCATGCTGCTGGTGTCATACTCAAATCCCAGCTGGGCACCACTTCAAAAGCACAAAGTCAGAAGTTGCCCTTCATACTCTGCCTCAATGTTTTTGTCCATTATATGTCCCAGAAAGGGAAGCTTGCACCCTGCTTCAAGTAAAGGAACTTGGAAGTGCTGGTAGATGGTTATCCTGTTTTTTTCCTGTGGACCAGCAAAAAAGACCATGGCACCATAGAGCAGCCACACAGTTGAGCTTTAGTCAAACTCTGCATACTATCCAAGTCATATTCCTGAGAGTCAGTTCCAGGCTCCATCTGTTAGGTAAGATATCCCCCACTTCACTTTAACTTAACCTTTTTGTGTAGCTGTCACGGTCAGCCCATTCAGCTTCAGGCTGCTCTTGTTCTTATCTAGATTTAGGATGCCCAGGTTTCCACCCTCAGCCTTTGGCTTGCCATATTTATGTGCCCACAATCACTATCCACTGTCTGCCGTTTGAAGCCAGGTTGGCAGTTGTGGGGTGGGGGGGGTGGAGGGGGGAGTTTGGGGAAGAGAAAAGAATTGCTTTCCTACAGCACCCTATGGCCCCCCAAGTTATAGCAAAGGTTGCCATGTAATATGTTTTCCATGCAAGCTGCTGGCATGTTTGTAGGTATGACATGGATGTAGCATGCTGTTACAGTAACCTGTCTGCCCGCGTGACTGTTCAGTGCTGGCAACTATGATGAACAACCTGACTCTGTCAGTGCTAAGAATCAATTCAAACCAGAGATGCTGTGATCCTGCACATTCTTAGTGAAGTGCATTGTGCTAAAAGGCAAGCTAAGGCAGAGATGCCGTGTCTGAAGTGGGCACTAAGAAAGCAAATTAAGAGCTCTAGATGCATCCTGTACAGATGCATGTGATGAAGGTGTAACCCTGTGCGTAGAGCGAACTGGTAGGAGCGTCGCTGTGTATGACACGAACACTGAAATATTATGAGTTAGTTCAACATTGGCCATGGTGATGTGGTGAGCCTGATGTTTTGCTGCTGCTGAACTCTGTGGATGAAGGATGGAAGTGGTGGTTGCCAGTGGGTCATGCATTGAATAGAGCTGAAGATGGAGGCCTGGAGAACTGAATCCACCAAGCATCTATTTGACTTTCTGGAAGAGAATTGACCGACGTGTTAACGATCAACATGTGCAAGAATTGCAAACTGCTAGTAATGAGATGCAAATACATGGAAATAAAGTGCTTCATGCTTACTGGCCAGATTCTTATCTAGCCTTTGCTCCTTTAAAAACAAAATTGGACTTTATTTTCTGGATGTCAAGAATCAGATTTTTATTCACACACAATTCTCCCACATTTTGTCCCATTACCAATGTCTCTTAAGAGCTGAGAAAATTCCATAGTATGTATTTTAAACATGTCAGACATAATGAAGAGGAAGATGTTGGACCTTTGCCATGGCAATGAGAGAAGTGAATAATGTAGGGGAAAAAAAAATCCAAAAACTGCAAATGCTGAGAATTAGAAACAAAAACAGAAATTGCTGGAAACACTCAGGTTTGGCAGCTTCTGTGGAGAGAAAGCAGAGGTAATGTTTTGGGTCGAGTGACCCTTCAGAACTCATGGAGGGACGATGTCTGTCAAAGCATAACTTTTTTGCTGAGTATAACACTCTACAGTGACATGAAGATAGGCCAGAAAAAGTAGAAGACATTGTAGGCAGAGAAATATCTCCTTGCATTGTTCTTCCATTGAGTTCTGTCTGGGCACTTGCATTTTTTTTTTAAATTTTAGAAAAAAGTACAATTGTAGAACGGTTTATTGTCTACCCGGTTTGGTTTATGGCTGCATGCTGGATTGTTGTTGACTTTTGACCATACTAATGAAAGTTATTTTCTGTACAATAAAATAATGGGGAACTTCCATATATATTAAATATCACAGTGATTGTTTTGTTGTGTAAAGCTGCTGGCGTATGTGTTCTCCTATCACATCTGCCATTTGCTGCCAGAACCATTGGTGTCTTTATTTTATTGGCAGTGTACACTGTCAATGACATTGACCGACAAATACTCCTTAATTCAGATCCTAAGGCGTAGGAGCAGAATTAGGCCATTTGGCCTATCAAGTCTGCTGCGCCATTTGATCATGGCTGACATGTTTCTCAGCCCATTCTCCTACCTTCCCACTGTAACCTTTTTATCCCCATACCAATCAAGAAGGTCCGTCCGTCCGTCCGTCCGTCCATCTCTCAAATACACTCAATGACGTGGCCTCCACAGCCCTCTGTGGCAGTGAGTTCCACAGATTAACCACCCTCTGGCTGCATAAATTCCTCCTGTCACCTCACTAATCTGATGTGAATATCACATGGTTGTTCCTGTGTTAACCTGTATTCTGCCAACAATCACATGAGTAATGATAGGTAACCTAGCATAATCTTCTGAGATGGTAGTTTTGGAAGTGAAATCTTTGAGATGGAAGTAATCTAAAGACAGATCTTTTAAGAATTCAAGCAAATTGGCTGTGACTATTATTGCTTGATGGCTTGTTCAAATGTAGGCTTATCCTTTGGAGGAAGAATTATTGATATGTTTACATTATTGGAACCAAATGGTATTTATAGTTTCTGTGAATGGCTGCCTCATTTTGTCATTGTTGAAGGGGTACCAGATACTTATTTCTGTTATTTTCCAATCCGTCCATTCCATGTTTTATAGAACCTGGTCAGTATATTTTTTAAAACCTCCTCTACTGGAGTGATGCTCATAACAAGCCTTTGTGATGAAGGATGTGACACTGCTGAATTTCTCAGGCTGAATCATGCGCATGTCTTTGGATTGCTTCAGTCTAACTTATTTGTCTTTCTGCTATGTTTTGACCAAACTAGAGACGTCTGATTATTATCTCTCAGCTAATGGCAAAACTGCAGTTTCGAGAAATGGCGTTCTCTTGCATCATACGCAGAAGATAGCTGTTTGATTCCACAGCATGACCGCCCAGATTGTAGTGTCATGTCTGACTGTTCAACCTGGACTTGCAACCTCCCATTCTTCACTTTCAAATAAATTAAGAGTAGTAATTTTGAGTTTTAAATTTGTGCTTTTGATTATTTGATTTCTCCACCCCACCCCCCACCCTCCAAAATCAATGAAGTGCTTTGTTCCTGTTTGCTCCTTGGTGTCTTGCTGTCATTTTCCCCAGAAATCTCTCTCCCTGTGGCTGTACTTACATTAACTAATTTTGATGGTAGTTGATACAAATGTGTACTGTTCCTTGGGTATTGCTGACTAGATTCCTCTTACCTGTTATGAATAGATGTGGTTTGAAGACCTATCTATTTGATTGCTGTATTCACTAATGCACTATTTATTTGTGCTTTTGTAGAATTTATATTTTTGGTCATATGTAGTACATCCACAATTGAATATATATTTGATAACTTGTGCATTCTAGACCTAATCTGTCCTTCACACTTTGTTTTTAACACTTTTATATTGAATAAATCAACATCACCTACCTCAAGTTGGTTATTTATTCAATGCCTGTTGCAAGCTGTACTGTCCTATTATGCACTAGTTGTGAATTTGGACGTAACTCTTCCGTACTGCTTTCCGAGTGGTGAAGAGAGATGGCGTAGAATCTGTCTGGTATATATTCCCAGTTCTCGTTCCAACCACCAAAAATGTGTTCTGTTCCCTATTATTGTGTATAAAAGCACGCAAGGCTTCATCAGTCTTTTCTCTGATGTTGAACATTTTCTCCGCAATTGCTTAAGAGGAATGCTGGGCCCCTGGTGATCTGAAAAGTAGTTTTGAGTGGTAATGAATTTAGGTTAACATATATTCAAAAACGCATCAGGTGAAGGGAGAAAAAAACTTCTAACTTTGTTTTACCTTTGCAAAATGATATAACGTGCCCAGTCGTGCAGGATGCATGGGAGTTTTGCCAAATGCATTTTGTAGAAAATATAAGCAAAATGAGGTTGGCAGGATTCTATTTAAAGCTATAATACAGCCAACATGAAAGCAGTAATGAATAACTAACATCGATTTGCCTTTGGAAAGTGGTATGAATACATTTTTGATGAAAAATTGGTTGGAACTAAAATGAAATGTAAGTAACAAATCAGAAAGCAGTGGCTTGTTATCACAAGGATGAAATGAAGTTGAATTTTGTTTTCATCTAATGACTAAAGTCTGAGAAATTGAGTAATAAAAATAATTTCTGTCATTAACTGATGATCAAAAACATCTAAGCTAATACGTTTGTTTTTCAAGGTGCATGTTTTATCCGTACGGATCAACTGGATGGTGAAACGGATTGGAAGCTTAGGGTAGCTGTTTGCTGTACGCAGAGGTTGCCAGCTTTGGGTGTAAGTATGATACCTGCATTACTAGCTTCCTGTTTGGGCAACATACGTCTGTGAAAGTGCCTTAACATACGATCATTAGCACCATTAGTTTTTTTTAAATGGTATCTGCAGTTCTATTCCAATCTGCTTTACTGCACTCTGAGGACAGGACATGGGTGTTCTGCAAAGCAGTCACCTCATCTGCTCTTCACTTTCCTTGTGTAGAGGACACCATGTTGTGAACAGAGAATACAGTGGACTGTGTCTATATAGTAGTCAATAACGTTGTGTCCTTAGTTACATTAGTTCTCTGACAAGCAATTAGTTTGTATTTAGGCAACAAGGTTACCAATCCCAAATGTCTGTTTCTCCTGAATTAGCTCAGAAATTCCAATCAAATAGGTAGTTTGAGTTAACGGAAGCTTTTATAATTTTATTCAATGACAATGCAGTGGTAGAATAAGTGCCCTACTTTTGATTTAAAGTGAATAAGCATTTCTCGGCTAAAGGAAGGTTGGAACTGTATTTGGACGTTTACAAGACAGTATAAGATCCTGAGGATAATGTGATAGATGATAATACGGTCAAATATTTTATTTGAATTTAGACATTGGATCTTGTAGGGACAGAGTTGGTGATCAAAAATACATTGCTTGAACTGAGTGAGCCAGCTGATGCGTAGCCTGAATGCTAACATAAAAATGGTATTCGCAATCGAGAGCCCATCTTTTTTGCAAAACACATACGGTTAACTGATTAAAATCATGCATTTAAAGCATTTTATAGTCCAGCTGTTTGAAATTCCAGTTAATATGTGCTTTACAATCTGCACTGATAAAGAGCAATTTGTCCTTCATTATGTTATCCAAAACTGCATAATGATGCAAACAAATCTGAGAGGGTAAATTCTTGCTGTATTTGGTAACCAACAAGTCAAATAATTGCATATATTTCAAACAATTAATTCTGGTTTACACAATGTAAACAACTTATGATTGTAAAACTACCAATTTTCTTAAACTTCTGACCATATTAGATGAAAATGAAATTGAAAATAAAATCATAAGTAGCCATCAGGTTATATACATCATTCCGTGCTTGAGACATCTAAATTATGTCGTAAGTTTCTATTTGTAAGTAACTTGAAGTTGTATAAACTGGTGCAGCCAAAATGTGCCCAGTTATCTAGTCTCTAATATTTCATCAGTATTTCTGCAATAAAAGTATAAAATGCCTTAGTTGTGAAGATAGATTGAAAAGGATAACCAAAAAATAAATCAAAAACATGGAGCATTTATAGCAGTGTTAAATCAAAGATGCCTAATTGAATTTGCTTGTTGTGATGTACTGACCCATCTCAATTGCACATTGAGAATTTGTCATCTTATTGCATACTGTTAATGTGCATTTTTCCATGTGATTTTTCATTTTAAAATTAACTTAATTCCCTCTTTGATAGGACTCGATTGTAGACACGCACTTCTTTATCAGATTTCAAAATGAACTGTTCTGTGTGTCTTCTAACATAGGTTTCAATTTTCTTTTCTTTTTGTCATAATAAGGTCAGTCAGAGCAAATGAGGCTTGAATGGGATTTTGCTGTAATGTGATGGTGCTTTTCCATTGAAAGTATAGTTTACAGATTAGCTTGGTTAGAAATGTGCTAAAACGACATGCTAATTCTTAGTATGCACGAAACTGGACAAAGTTCACCTTTATAACTTGCAGTTAACTGGAGAATTTAGTTTAATCTGTGCAGTATAGTCAGAAGGTTATATCTGTGATTTGAAGAGGGGACTATTTAGTGCAGCGGAAAAGCTAAAATGTGCGTAAGCACTCTGGTAATTTATGTTTCAAGTAGATGCTTTGGGACAGACATCTTCCTTGTTGGCACTGGGTTTGTTCTTTTAATTCACACATGGAATGTGGGTATCGCTGGCTGGCCAGCATTTTTTTTTTTCTGCCTGTCCCTAGGTGGTGAGATGTCTTGAATCATTGCAGTCCATATGCTGGAGGTTGACCCACAATGCCCTTGGTGAGGGAATTCCAGAATTTTGACCTGGTGACTGTGAAGGAGTGGTGATATATTTCCAAGTCAGGATGGTGAATGTTTGGAGGGAAACATGCAGGTGGTGGTGGTGGTAGTGGTTTTTCAGTGTATTTGCTGCCATTGCCTTTCTCGGTAGGAGTGGTCATGGGTTTGGATCTCTGCAGTGTTTTTGGACCTCTTATTGGAGATGGTCATTGCCTGGCATTTGTGTGGTGCGAATGTTATTTGCCACTTGTCAGTCCAAGCCTGGATGATGTCCAGATCTTGTGTTCGAACTTGGTTTGCTTCAGTATCTGAGGAGTCGTGAATGATACTGATCATTGTGCAATCATTGGTGAACATTCCACTTCTGACCTTTTGATGGAAGGAAGAACATTGGTGAAGGAATAAAGATGGTTGGGCCTAGGGCATGACTCTGAGGAACTCCTGCAGAGATGCCCTGGTGCTGAGATGACTGACCTCCATCAACCACAGTCATCTTGCGTGCTGGGTATGACGTAAACCAGCAGAGACTCAGAGACATCCCCCATACCCATTGATTCCAGTTTTGCTAGGGTTCCTTGATGCTGCACTTAATCGAATGTGGTCTTGAGAGGCAAGGCCTGTCATTCTCACTTCACCTCTGGAGTTCAGCTCTTTTTTTTCCCCCCCATGTTTGAACCATGTTTGTGATCTGTAATGAGGCAGGAGCTGAGGAGTGGCCCTAGTGGAACCTAAACTGGGTGTCACTGAACAGGTTATACTTGAGTGGTGCTGCTTGGTAATATTGACACTTTCTAGCTCTTTACTGATGATTGAGAGTAAACTGATGGGGCAGTAATTGGCTGGGTTGGATTTGTCCTGCTTTTTATGTACAGGATATACCAAGGCAATTTTCCACATTGTTAGGCAGATGTCAGCATTGTGACTGTTCAGGAAGGACTTGTGTTCAGTTCTGATCACCCTGTTATAGGAAGGGTATTATTAAGTTGGAGACAGTTCAAAAGAGATTTACCAGGATGTTGCCGGGAATGGAATGTTTGAATTATAAAGAGAGGTTGGATAGGCTGGAACTTTTCTCACTGGAGCATAAGAAGTTTTGAGGGGTGACCTTATCGAGGTTTATAAAATCATGAGGGGTATAGATAAAGTGAACAAGTGTATTTCACCTAGGATGGGGGAATTCCAGATTAAGGGGCATATTTTTAAGGTGAGAGGAGAAAGATTTAAAAAAGACATGAGGGGCAATTTTTTTTTCTTTTGCGTGGTTTGTGTGTGGACTTCCAGAATGAACTTCCAGAGGAAGTGGTGGATGTGGGTGCCCTTACAATGTTTAAAAGACATTTGGATGGATACATGAATAAGAAATGTTTGGAGGGATAAGGGCCAAGTGCAGGCAGGTGGGACTAGTTTAGTTTGGGATTATGGTTAGCATGGACTGGTTGGACCGAAGAGTCAGTTTCTGTGCTGTATGACTCCAAGGCTCAGTTGCAGCAGTATGTACTGCAGGAATTCACCAAGACTTCTTTGACAGCACCTTCTAAATTCACAACCAAAATGTCTGAGAAAGACAAGGACATCTGATACGTGGTACACCACCACTTGCAAGTTCCTCTCCGAGCCACTCATCATCCTGACATGGAAGTTACCTTGCTGTTCCTTAAGTGTTAACAGGTCAAAATCCTGGAACTTCCTCCCTAATGGCATTTTGGGTCTATCTTCACCAAATGGTCCGCAATGGTTTAAGAATGCAGTTCAGCAGCTTCTCTAAGGCAACTAGAGATGGATGGTAAATGTTAGCCTAACCAGTGAGGCTCTTATTCCATGAGTGAATAAAAAGGAAATTAAGATAGTGAGACTTTCATCATCCATGCAAGAAAGTTTAAAGAAAACATTTGTCACAAAGCCTTGCTGAAGAGTGTGTTATGATCAAAGTCATTGTTGAAACATTTAGAACCGATTGTTAATCTATGAACATGTACATGAATTACCAGCAGAAGTAGGTCACTTCACACTTTGAACCTGCGACATCACTCATTATTGTACATTTATCTTTATTTATGAAAGCTTTTAAATGTTGTCACTTTCATCCTTATTTCCCACATTTCTGCTGTTAAAGTGTAGAACTTATCTTGCCAATCCATTCAGCATTACCAAGAGTCAAACGTGTTCAATGTAGAGAAAATGTGGCAAAAACATACAAATAATATCATTTTCCTTACCCATATCTTTACTTTCTGTAAACGAGTGAAGTGTAATTTAAACTTCCTAATTTAGAAATTACATGACCTATTGAGGAATTTTCAGTCTGATGAAAGAGCATCATTGCTCAGCCTGTTTTATACCAGAGACCCACCTGTCAAGGGTGCTGTGTTGAATCAGATATCAGATGGAAGATGACAGAAAGTCTAGTCTAAAGCCAATGAAAATTTTATGGACAGTCAAGCTAATGTATGACCAACACTCTTCCTTTGCTGCCGAGTGCAAAATCCAGTCCATGAAAGCCTGTCATTTCAGAAATTGTACCTTAATACCATCGCTCTTGGAATCACCACTTATTAGTCAATTTGCAGGAAAGGGCATTTAAAGCTAAGTAAATTATATTAAGTGATGCAAAACTTCAAATTTGCATTTGAAATTCCAAATTCGGTACTCTAGCTACTTTTTGTTTCTAAAGCCCATGTGTTAGTGCCACTTCAGTTGAGGTATTTAGTCTCACATTTGACATCTTTGTAGCTTCATTGTAAAAAAAAAAACAAGTATCCTCTGTTTTGGATCTGTTGCTTTCTTATTTCCCACCCCACTTTGGGCAAACTGCATGTGTTTTTACATAGCTGGTCTTACATACCATTGCAAGAGTAGACGGTTGGCAGAAGATGCTATGAGGCACCTCACTTAATCATGATTGTCCCCTCTCCATGGTGATAGTTATACAGTTTCTGCCAGTGCTTCCTGCCTGGTACAATTCAGATCAGGAGTTAAGATTATTCCCAGTTTGAAATATCTACAAAATCATCATAGAGCTCAGCTCAAGGTCAGTGAGTTGACCTGTTGAGTGCCCTATCGGTTAACACACAGCCTAATATAATTGCTGATACTATTGCTTTACTAGGAGATTCCGGTGTTGGACTGGGGTGCACGAGGTCAAAAATCACACAACACCAGGTTATAGTCCAACAGGATCATTAGAAAACACAAGCTTTCAAAGCTCCATTCGTTCTTTGGGCCTGAGCTCCGAAAGCTTGCGTTTTCAAATAAACCTGTTGGACTATAAGCTAGTGTTGTGATTTTTTGACCTTGAGTTAGCCATAAGTATGGATTTGTACAGTTTCTACTTCTCACTATTTCTACTGAATAAATTTCTGCTAAAAACATGACTTATGTCTCGTTTTATGTAGGCGACACCACATTTTTGCAAAGCTTTTGTGTCGAGCATGTCACTTTCTAATTACTTACGTATATGTTCTTACATGTGTGCTTGCTACAGTTTGAATGTCGTAGTGCCCAATAAATATGTCTGGCATCATTGGCATTTAATGGAAGCCAGAATTAATCCAATGTTTTACCTTTCTTCACTTCCTGTGACCCTAACAGCATTCATAACAGTGCAAACATTTGTATGTCTACTTAATGTTTGTATTAATGTGGACCACTGTGTTTTTCACACTAAATTATTATGGCGAAAGCCCTTTACTGATGGATCAGTTTAATAAAGCATGCAATTTGCTTGGCTGTTATGAGGATAGGATAATTTTTCTTGAAGTCTATAACGTGCATGATGTTGAACCACACAATTTAGATATTAATTTTATGTTGAACTTTTGATCTGTCATACTGAATTATTGTGCAACATATTCTTGATAAAAGTAAGTTTTAATGCACTACCTGAAAAATCCTCATTCCATGTATTGCAAAGCTTTTTGCATGTATTACAAAAAAAACTTCTGATTGTACTTTGTGCTGCTCATACAGGTATCCATTATCTTGTCATTTAGTTGCTACGAATGAGATGCTTTCCCAGAATTGTGGGATATAGTCATTTGCCTGCTAATTCGTTAGACCATGAAGGAAAGATGCATTGCTTTGTTTGGGCTCTGAATTGCTGGAATTTTTCAATGATATTAGAACTGTAACATTGATGTATTTAAAACCAAAGCATAAAATTTACCTTTCAGAAGATCCGTAGTGAGTTTCCAGGACAGCCTGCCAGTAATAGCAGCTAAAAAATGGAATCCTGTTGTGTGCTTAAGGATTAAAATGTCAGTGTATAGTATAACTATATGACCAGAAATTCAACTGGTTAAAGGCTAGGGATACATTGTCATTGGGTCAAAATCCTGGAATTTGCTCCCTAAGGGCATTGTGGGTCAACCATCTGCATTTGAACTGTAATGGTTCAAGAAGCCATCTCACCTTTTTTCATGTTGGCTCTATTTCCATTTCCATTTTAAAAAGCAAAATGTATCTGTATTTAAAGCTAACCCATTGTGAATAATGATGTTAATTTGTATGATTAGTGTTTCATATTTAGCTGATTTCAGAATACTGCTACTTAAACAATATTCTACGTTTTTATATTGAGGTTTTATATATCAATGTAAAATATTGTTTAAGTCGCAAAATGTGAATTCCCTATTGAATCTCAGTGCAAGTAAAGCATAAACACGTCCATCCATGACTTACCTGTCTGCTGTCTGAATCCAGCTAATATGTGTAGCTGTTGATAAATAGCTATAATTTTGCTCATGTTTCATAGTGTATTTTAGGAAAAAAAACTTTTTGATCAGAATTAAGTTAATGGCGGTTGAGAATTTTTACATGGAGTTAAGATAGTGTTGTAAATGGACAAGAATAGAAGGGAAAGTAAAACATTTGTAGTCAGATCAAGTATAATAGACAACTGATTTGTATTATTCTTGATGCAGTTTAAGCAAGCTGCTTAACTTGTTATGGATATACATTTAAAAAATTTATTTCAGTTATTAAGTATGCATTCTTAACTGATATATAAAACTTCACATCGCAAGAAGAAATTATTTATCATTTCCAAATCTTGAATTTAATAAATGTAAAATTGTGAAAAATTTAATTCATGTTTTGTTTAAAATACCTCCTGCGAGGCATAGGAAGAAAGAATAAAATGTAACCGCAATTAACTAAGCTTTTGCGCAAACTTTGCAATTCTTCTGCAAGTCTTCTGTGAAGTCAGCTAAGATAGAGCTTTAATTAAAGCTCCAACTTATACGCTCAACATTTTGTATGTATGAGCTTTTTGGGAGTGCACCAGCAATGCTAATTATAACTTAAGTTATGCAGCCACTGTGCGTATCTGAAAATGCAGTTTCATTGAATACTAAGTTTCTAAATGGAGCATAAAATATTAAAAAGTTTGCCTTCTGGTATAGCAATTAAATTGGAGCCAATTAAGAAGAAAGTTGCATTTAGTTATATTATAATTGTTGCTGATTACAATTTACTAAGTGCAGTTGTTGGTTTAAAACAAGTAAAATTTACCTAATGTAACAACTGTCCATTTGTTACGTTTAGAGTTATAGTTTTAGCTGGACTCGGATTGCATTTGATGAATTTAGATGTTGTCTTGAACCCTGAGACAGTTTAATGTTTTGTAGTAATTGGTTCAAATGTGACCCCTCCTTTCGTGAGTTTGGATTCTGTTTTCAGTACTTATTTGTTAGCATAGCAATTTTTAAAATGTGGAACAAAGTATTGTGACAAGAATAATTCAATTTTGACATAAATGTAAATGCTTTTCAGTGTCATTGCTCTGAATTTACACTTCTTTTGGTAGCTTCTGTCTGAAAGCTGCTTTATTTGGACTCAAAGAATTTAGTTGAATACTTCAAATATTTGATGAGTGAGTTATGATACCCCACTCTGATACAGGATGCTGTTAGGTTAGTATTTTTATTTGGAAATATTTGTTTAACTATTTATGCATTTTGTGGTTATTAAGGTTCTTGATAGTTAATATGGAAAAGTGCTTTGGTGCGCCTTGAGAGCCTGAAAAGTTATTCAATGGATTTTGTTTTTTTAAGGAACTAAGGAACTAGCATTTTCTAAAATAAACCCCTATTAATGAGTTAATGCAACTGTCAGTCCCAGTTAAACCTGTGCTACAGCTGTAGACTGGTGACGAGAATTACTCCTTTTGTACCTTGAGTGTATTTACAATGAAAATCTTTCAATTTCTAACAAATTATACTGTTTGTACCTCAAGGCTGAGCGGTTCTGCTATATTTCTGGAGTGTTTTAAATCCAGTTCTGCTTTTCTCGTTATTTGAATGTTTGAGCAAAAAAAAAGTTTCAAAAAATTTAGAGCTTGAATATTTAAATAAGTGAAAACCTGTGTTTCCAGAACACCTTCTGTAACACTATTGAAATGATTTATGTATACGTAATGCCACCTACTGGGCTTGTGTCAAAAGCACACGAATGTGTGTACTGTAGGTAAGTTATGTGCCCCAAGTGCTGCAAATCTGTGTAACACCATAGAAGCATAGAAACATAGAAAAATTACAGCACAGAAAGAAGCCAATTAGCACATCTGCTGAAAAAACTAGCTGCCCTTTGTAATCTAACTTTATAGTACCTGGTCCGTAATGTGTAAGCAGTTTAAGTGCCGGTCTGGATTCCTTTTGAATGAGTTGAGGATATTAGCAGTGAATTCCAGACACCTATCACCCTCTGAGTTGGGGTGGGGGTGGAGAGTCGGGGAGGGACTTTTCTTCCTGTCCCCTCTAATCTTTCTGCAAGTCACCTTAAGCCTGAACCCTGCCATTCATTGATGAGCAGGTTACCTTGTCCACTGTATCCAAACCACTCATCGTTTAGTGCACCTCAACCATATCACCACTCAAGCTTCCCTGTTCCAAGGGAAAACAACCCTAGCTAAAATTTTCAAAATCCTGTACTGTCCCTGGAGCTATTATGCCCTTCCTGTAAAGCGGTGGCGAATACAGTGTGTACAACTCCAGTTGTGGTCTAATCAGTTTCTCACAGAATTCTAAATAACAAGCATGGGGCTGGATGAACACAGCAGGTCAAGCAGCATCATAGGAGCAGGAAAACTTGACGTTTCGGGCCTAAACCCTTCATCAGAAATGATGAAATCAGAAAACCATTTCTGATGAAGGGTTTAGGCCCGAAACGTCAAGTTTTCCTGCTCCTATGATGCTGCTTGACCTGCTGTGTTCATCCAGCCCCATGCTTGTTATCTCGGATTCTCCAGCATCTGCAGTACCTTTTATCTCTCTCACAGAATTCTAATGTTATTTTCCTGCTTTTGTGTTCAATACCTTGCCTAATGATAGACAGGATCCCATATGCCTCCTTGACTGCCTTATCTTGCCTGTCTTACCAACTCGAGGGTGCTGTGGACCTGCACTTTAAAGTCTCCCGATTCCTCTCCACACCCAATACTCTCGTTTTATTGTGTATTTCTTTGCTTTGTTTGCCCTTCCCAAATGCGTAACCTCATGCTTCTGTGACATGAATTCTATTTGTTACGTTTCCACCCACTCAACCAGACCTTTATAATCCTGCAGTCAACAGCATCCTCTTCACCTCAACAACTGCATGACCAATGTTTGTGTTGCCTGCAAATTTCCCAAACATGCCTCCCACTTTAATGTCAGAATCATTAATATGCGCCACAAACAGCAAGAGGTACAAAACTAAGCCCTGTGGAATACCACTGGAAACTTAAACAGCCACCAACCATTACCCTTTGTTTCCTATCACTGAACCAATTTTACATCCAACTGGTCGTGTTTCCCTAGACCCCATCTGATCAATTTGCCATATGACAGAGGGCATTGTAGTGGTAATGTCAGTGGACCAGTAATCCAGAAGTTAGGTGGCTGTCACCATGGGAGATGGTGAAATTTGAATTCATTTAAAACATTTGAAATTAACAGTGACCATATATTTGACTTGATTGGTTTTAATGACAATCTAATTCACTAATATCCTGTAGACAAGGAAATCTGCAACTTTACCTGGTCTGACCTAGATGAGAGTCCAAACTCTCAGCAAAGTGGTTTACTCTTAACTGCCCTCTGAAAAAGCTGAGCAAGCCACTCAGTTTTTAGGGAAATTAAAGATGGTCAATAAATGCTGGCTTTACCAGTGATACCCACATTCCATGAACGAATAACTAAAACTAACTTGTCAATTGCCTTGCAAAAATAATGCACACAACATCCACTGCATTACCTTCTTCAATCCTCCTAGTTTCTTCCTCCAAAATGTTAACATTAGCAAATACAATAGAAAGACATGTCTTTCTCTTAACAACACCATGCTGACTATTGCTGATTTTAGTCCTTGCCTTTCCAAGAAGTAGTTGATCCTCTTTCTCAGTAACAATTCCTGTGCTAGGGTCAAACAGATCAGTCTATAATTATTTGGCCTATCCCTTATTTAATAGTGGGACAATGTCGCAGATCTCCCAAACCTCTGGTACCTAGGGAGTATTGGAATATGATCATCAGAGCATCTGTTATCTCCCCTCTGGCTTTCTATTAAAATCCTGGGATACACCCACCCAGGTCTGATGATCTATCCACATTTCGAAGAGGTCAGTTGCTCCAGTACTTCCCTCCTTCTGGTGTGTTGATTTTTATGTAATATTTCACACTCTTCTTTTAACTAGAATGTCTGCATCTACCCCTTCCTTTGTGAAAATAGACAAAAGATTCAATTGTGAACCTTGGCCACATCTTCAGTATCCACACAAGTCACCTTGTACATCCTTGATAGATCCAGTCTTTTCCTTACTCATCCTCTTGTGCTTAATGTACAGAGAATATCTTTGGATTTTCCTTAATTTTACTGGCCATTTTTCCATTTTTTTTTAGTTAAAATATTACATTTTATTTGAGATTGTCATAACCTCTCTTTTTCTGCTTTTGTCTCTCGCCATGTACCCCTGGATAAAGAGGTATTAGATTTGGACAAGACACCTTTTCTCTTTGTTGCAATGTGTCTACTCTGTCCCTGTGGAATTTTGCTTTTGAGTACCTACCATTGATTTGCCACTGGCTTTGCTTCAAGTATTTGCATCCAGTCTGTTTTTAAGACTCATTTATTGTGTGCCTGTCTCCTGCTCCCTGCTCTGAATTTGCCCTTGAGCTTTTTCGTCGCCCCTGCCAACCTAATTTAAACCCTGCCCTACTCATTATCAAGTCTCCCTGCAACAGTCTCGGTCCTGTTCAAGTGCAGACCATCTGACTTGTAGGGATCCCATCTTCCCCAGAACTAATCCAAGGTGCAAAAATCTGATGCAAACCCTCCTACACCAGCTTTTCAGCTACATATTCAGTTGCTCATTTCTCATAATGCTATACTTACTAGCAAGTGGGATTGGAAATAATCCTGAGGCTAATGCTTTACAGGTCCTGCCTTTTAATCTCCTACAAGGTTGCTTGAATATGCTTTCAGGACATTATTCCCCTTCCTTGGTACTCGTTGGTACTAACATGGACCATGATCTCTGGCTAATTGCACTCCCCCAGAATTATATAATCCAACCTGTCTGGTACAGCTTTAACCCTGGTGCCAGCAGGTACAATGTACCATCCTGGAGTACCCCTGATTATGGAATTCCCTATATAGTCTCTTCCAATATTTTTCATTTTTCACTGTACAGTTGTATGGCTCATGGTGCCACTGACTTGACTGGTTGCATTCTTTTGAGGAACCATCGTTATCCAAAATGGAATACTGATTAGCAAGCGCAATAGACTATAGACTCCTGCACTGCCTGACTGGTTCTTTGCCAAAACCCATTTTTTCGTTGCCTGTGCACTTTTAGCCTGTGGAATCACCAACTCCCAAAATGTAACAACTTCATAGCCACCTGCTGCCAACCACTGCTCAAGTTCCAAAGACCAGAGTTGAAATTTGTGCAGCTTGTAACACTTCATGTAAATGTATTTGTCTGGGACACCTGGTTGATCCATGACTTCACACATGCTGCAGACTGTACATTTCACTTGACCAAACTGACCTGTTATCCTATGAAATTATTTTGAACAGTTAAAATAGAAAACTTATCAGTAATCACCAACTTCCCCAGTACTGAACTAAGAGCCTCTTACAATAACAGAAACAAAGTTGCTGGAAAAGCTCAGCAGGTCTGGCAGCATCTGTGGAGGAGAAAATAGAGTTAACGTTTCGGGTCCAGTGACCCTTCCGAGGAGAACGGTACAAGAAAAAAGGAGTCCCTCCTCCCTGTCACTGTTTACACTCATACTTGCCACTCCACACTTATAATAACCAAAGTAGCACATTGTTTACAAGGTGACAAAGTTGCATATGAAGTATATTTTGCTTTTTTTAATCAGTGCGTTGCGGTTAGTATCTAATTAAGAGCATGGAAGATTAACTTCTTTTTGACAGAGTCCAAATGTACCAGTAGCAAATTTCTTGAAGTTGCTGAAGCTTAAATTTGTATCTCTTGAAGGAAAGGTTATATGTGTTTACCTTTTACACATTTACATATTCATCTGCTGAATGTTGCAACCTTATCCATTGTGATACTTTGAATACACTTGTAAACTTTTAGATCTTTTCTTGAAGTAAATATGGTTAAGATTTTGTTGTCTTCCCAAACCACTTAATATGATCAGAGAATTAAAATTTCAGCAAGTAATTTAAGATCACTGCTGTCTGGGGCCTGTAACATCTAGGTTAAGGTTCTTGTGGCTTCTCAGTCATTTCTAGAGCAGTGCATTTTCTGGGCACTTGCCAAATCTGGAACATTTTCATTTTCATTTTCATTTTCATTTTTGAGACCAGATGAATTAATTTAGTTACTTGATATCACTGTAATTTCCAATGATTAAGGATGATATGATTTACAATGTAAATAGTTCATCTAGCAAGAAACAATGGTGTTCACATTATTGCTATTGAACGGAATAATTTTATTTGTCATAATCCTCATTATGATTGACAACTGAATAAAATGTAGTCATGATCCTTTAATCGGTTACGAGAAATGGTACTTAGACATGATTTACAGAAAGTTCATTTCAAATTCATCTTGCAGTATAAGAATGAGTTGAAGTAAAATGGTTATCGGCAGTTATAGATTAACTGTAATACTTGGCTAATTTTGTTCATCTCAATTTCACACTGTAAAAAACACTTCTTTGTATCCAAGGATTATTCTGCATCATTTTCCCTATCCTGTTGTACAAAACGTAAATCAGTAAATCCCCACTACTATAAACAGCAATTTGCAGCATTATTGTGTTGACGATCTGACTAACTCTTGGCTCCACAGGCACCTGAAATCATCTTTGAAATGTGTGTCTAACTATTGTGTTTGAATTTTCATTTGGCTATGAACATCTTTATCTAAATTGCAGTAATGCTGTCTATATTGGCAGACAGTTCCTGTTCTGAAATATTAACAATTTTATAATTGCATTCTGTTGTTTTTTGATTCTGCTGTTGAAATGGAAAAGGATGAAACAACCTTACTCAACTAAATGTTAAAATTTAAAACAAAGTTCCCTTTGGTCCTTTGCAATCTGAACAGTGAGTGCCAGCACCTCCATGATCATGGGGGCCATATAGATCAGGCTGACATTGTCTTCACGAGCACTCTCAACAATGATTCATTTGTTCCAATCTTGTCATGGCCATCCATTAATTCTTCGACTCATCAAAACTTGGCTACCAGTACCCTGTCCTATGTTGTAGCTATCACTGATGGAAGCAGGAGCCTAGTTTTACTTTGTAATTCCACTTTAAAAAAATTGAGTAGAACAATTATAACCTCTTATTCCCTCCATATTAGGAAGAATGAACCAAACTTTAGTATAATATGTGAGATTTGTGGAGTTGGAGAAGATAAAGATGGAAGTTATATGGGGCCATGAGGTGATTGAGAGACAGTGAATTCTGCTTTGGTGACCTGGACCCTCTAAAGGGATATTTTTACAGTTCGAAGTTTGTGATGAACTGAAACTGTCAGTGCAGGTTAGCAAGGAGAGCATTTAATGCTCAAATCTGAAATAACAAAAGGTGTGGATGAGTGTTAGAGCGGCAGCTGGTGTAAGGTAATGACATTGGCAAGTGATAAGGTCTTTCTGTATTTGGTATTTGGGAGCTCAATCCATACATTCACTTTCAGAAACATTTTAATAATCCATAGATTAATGCAGTTAGATTCAGTGCCAAGAAACCCTCCAGAACATTGTCCAGGAGTGCACTTCTCTTGTACGTACGATTGTGCTGTTTCAAGAGATTTATCAGTTCTTAAAACTCTTTTGGTGGTTTGTAATGAGACGCCATTTTCTCTACTCCCCTTTCTTTGTCTCCTGATATAAAGGCAGGGACTCCTATTGGGCTGCTATGACAATGGTTACAGGTAGCCTTCAATTTCTTGATTGTGAAAGCTCTTCACAGACAAATGTGAAAGGTGAGTACTACCCAGTTTTTATTTCTAGTGGCTGTTATCACAGCTGATCCCAATTGTAGATGAATCTACACATGCATAATTTTTATATACCAGCACACTGAGGATTAAAATGTTTACCAGTACATGTGTTTGCTGGTTACAGCTCACTTGACAAATAACTAAGTCTGGTGCAAGATATATGCTGCACTACTTGATGGTGGCACTTGTGTGAGGTCCTTGTGTATTTGGTAAGGATATGGAACTCCGTTTATTATTTGCCCACCATATTTTAAGATAATCAGTTTATAAAAATATGCTTAAAATGAGATTCTTCACCTTGCTCTCTTGCCTTCTCCAGCTGTGATGATTTCAACTAGCACTTATGTAACTGAGAATTGTAGTGCTTTTTTTCCCTGCAACTTAGGAGGCCAGTTGGCACATCTCTATTATCCTGGTAGAGATGAACTCAGACAGAAAGCCAAACCCGGAATATTCTGCTTTGTATGCTTTGTGCTGTACGAGACAAGTCTAGACTCACTAAGTCATCAAGCGGGCTCTGATGTGCATTTTTGTCAAAGTCTATATTGGCAGTCATGTTTGACACACATTTGAATGTAGAATAGCAACTAGCACAATAAATACACAAAACCTGAAAGGAAATCCTTGCACTGTATTATAAACCAAGATTGTCTTTCTGTAGTTCCACTATTGCACTGGTCTGACATGAATTTTAACATTTTACCCAGTTACTGTTACCCAGGAACTGCAGATGCTGGAGAATCTGAGATAACACTGTGTAGAGCTGGATGAACACAGCAGGCCAAGCAGCATCAGAGGAGCAGGAAGGCTGACGTTTGGGGCTTAGACCCTTCGTGGTTTCAGCAGACAAAAAAAAAATTGGTGAACTAGGTTTCTTGAAACAACAAAATTGTTTATTGTAAATCAACAAAGATGACAACTGATTATGATTTAATATTTCAGACTGTTAAATATTAGCCTTTCTAAATTACACGCATGCGCACACCGGTTAAAGAAAAATAAAGGAATTTTATTCTGAGAGATCAAATTATAAAAAAGAGCCAAATAATTGTAAATTCTTAAGGATGCATGAAATGTTCCAGCTAGTCTTGATCTGGCATCCTGGTACATATAGATGGGTGTCAGCAGATGCATTCAGTTGTCACTGGAATCTTTTCAGAAGCAGTTCATTCAGATGATGCTAAGCAGTCTTCCAGAAGCTTAGGAGGATTGCTGCAACATTTTATAGCTCTCCCACTAGACTCTGAAAGGGTTTTCTCAAATAGGTTGGAAAGGATGAGGTGGGTGGCTTCTGTCTTAGGCTACGTTTCAACTGACTTATTTAAATAATATCTAAACAACCCAAAACTCCCGGTAGTCAGACACGTGACTTCTCTGTAAACAAGGGCAAACATCCATAGTCTACAAGGCTGTTTACTTCGCTTAATTGTCTCTTCCAGCAAGTCTTTTGGGGTAAGAGGGCTAAAATGACTTTCTAGTGACCTTTACTTTATATAAAACCATGTCCGTGTCTCTTCGGGTTTCAAATGAACCATTTTTGGCAATATTTAAAATATGATTTGTCAAAACAAAAATATAAGCTCCTTAGCAAGTGCAAGTAGAATTATCTCAGGAAGATCAATACAGATACAATGGACACATGCAATTTTATTTATTGGTTTAGGTGATTTAGAAGTTTCATTTGTTTGAACTAATTATACTTTTAATTTTTTTTTGCAGGAAGAGCAGCCTATAGCTGCTGTTATAACTTGCATGGTAACAAACAGTTGAGACCTGACTTGTAAGATTATCATACTTGATACTAAGAATTCTTGGCATTCTCTAACATAAAGTGCTCCTCAGAGTGAGCCCACTCTGCCACCTTCCATTGGGGTTGTGTGTACAAATATGCCAAATGTGGTTTAGTGCACCTTCCGATTAAAATTAAGTTAGCCAGGGAAAATAAAAATAGAAATAAAGTTACATTTTGTGAATTAGTTTAATTTCTTCCCTGTGCTTCTGGAAGACTTTTTTAAAAAAAAAAAAAATCTATTTTGAGTGAAGTAGGAGGAAGCTTGTGTTTTGCCCACTGAACAATTCAAAGTGTCGTCGTCAGTTTTGGTGTCTGGTATTCTTTTTCTACTGTATTATTTAGCTGTTAGAGACTGCTGTTGTTTCCATACAAAGCTGGAATAATGCTCTGATTATCTCAATTGTAGGTGATAACAGATGGGAAAGAAGTGAAGATGGGGATATAAGACACCACTTCTGTATTAGTATCATATGAATTATTTCTTGATCAACTGATGAAAGCTTGCAGCGGATGGCAAAATTTAATGAATAGATATTGTGTGAATACTAGAAAAAAAAAATCAAATCGAGAACACTTTTTAAGACGAAAACATTTTCTTCACTAACTTGCAGTTCAAAGTTATTTTTTAAGCCAGTAATCTTGTTTTTTTTTTTAAACGGGTCACATGAAGCTTTTTCTTTGCTCATGTACCTAGCCTTACACTTGAAAGTATATCAACCGTTTTCCTTCTGTTTCTCCTTCTGTCTCTGATCAAATCAGCCTGATTGATCTCTCTCCTCTTTTTCTAGTGTACAAAATCTCACTGTATCCTTAATTCAGATTTATTCTTCTGTCTTACTTTTGAATCAAAGTAAGCAAAGAAACACAAAGATGCTTGTAGAGGTTTATAAGATTGTGAGGGGCATATTTTTTAGGTGAGAAGAAAAGGATTTATAAAGGACCTGAGGGGCACCTTTTTCAGAAGGTGGTTTGTATGTGGAATGAACTGCCAGGGCAAATGGTCAATAGAGGTACAGTTACAACATCTAAAAGACATTTGGATAGGTACATGGATAGGAAAGGTTTTGAGGGATTTGGGAAACTTATTTGGCACGGATGAGTTGGATTGAAGGATCTGTTTCCATGTTGTATGACTCTGGTGAATGCAGTTAGCTTAGAAGAAGAGCAATTCTAATGAACTAAATACCACTGTACAGCTTTCTATAGATTAGATTTTAAAAGTAGCCTTTCATGCTTACTCACCTTGCTATGCAGTCATCATGCTACATAATATTCTAGTCCACAGAATATTGTAAACTGGTCAATCATTTAGTGTTTTTTTTTAAAGTTCCCTAAGATTGACAGTGATTCAGAACAAAGTAAACCAACATTAAAAGAAATAGTCTTTGAATCAGGCCATTAACACATGTGAAAATATGCTCTATAGTCAGTGAAGCCTATCGTACTTTAATGTCCTCTAAGTGTTTGATGGTGAACCATTACAAAAATCACTGGGTTTTTTTGTGCCTGTTTTCACTGAAATCTCCCAGAGGTAGAGATTGAGAGCCTACTGCTACCGCAGTCCTTCTAGGAACAAGTTGTTTTTCTATGGCAATTATTTAAATGGCAAAAAATTGCAGCATGCTGCTATGCAGAAGGACTTTGGTGTCCTGGTGCATGAATCACAACAAGTTGGTTTGCAGGTGCAGCAGGTAATTAAGGCAAATGGCATATTATCCTTCATTGCTAGTGGGATGGAGTTTAAAAATGGAGGTTATGCTGTAGCTGTATAGGGTGATGGTGAAGCCACATCTGGAGTACTCTGTACAGTTTTTGTCTCCTTGTGAAAGGATTTACTGGCACTGGAGGGGGTGCAGAGGAGGTTCACTAAGTTGATTCTAGAGTTGAGAGGGTTGGCTTGTGAGGAAAGGTTGAGTAGACTGGGACTATACTCAATTTAGATGAATGAGGGGAGATTTTATCGAAACATAAAATTATGAAGGGGATAGATAAGATAGAAGAAAGGAGGTTGTTTCCACTAGATAAGGAAATAAAGAGTTTCATAGATGAGTTTGATCACATTGTGAGATTTTTTATATTTTACATGGATTGAAGTTGCTGTAAGAAGCAGGCTAAAGAGGTGAACAACAGGTTAAAAAAACTTGAAAATGCATTTTGAACAACTTTACTGGTTTTCCAAATGCTTTTTTATTGAAAATATTGTATGATTAAAAAATCCAGCTTTGTCATATTCTTGATGAACACAGCAGGCCGATCAGCAGCAGATTTTCTGATGAAAGGTCTAGGCTCAACGTCAAGATTTCCTGCACCCACAATGCTGATTGGCCTGTTGTGTTCATCCAGCTCTACATCTTGTTATCTCGGATTCTCCAGCATCTGCAGTTCCTATTATCTTTGTCATATTCTTGTTATTTTGTCCACATGGACTTGGGTCTTTTTGCCAACTTTACCGTTTTTGTTGGCTTACTCCCGATGTAACACTTAGAAAAAGAGGCTTGAGAGAGAAGATCATAAAGTACCCTACCATTAAGTGGTGCAGCTGTCAAGTGGCGTAACTTTCAGTGGTGCTAACACTGTGGAGTATGGGAAAAATGTAAACCTTGCAAGAAATATTAAAGCTCATAATGGAAATTTTTATTCTTTTAAATTATTTGAAATTGCTGGTAATAATTATTTGTTGCTCATCCTGAATTGCCTTTGAAAGGTGACGGTGAGCCACTTTCTTAAACCGCTGCAGTCCATCTGGTTTTGTTACATCCGCAATGCTGTTTGAAAGGGACCTCTGGCTTTTAGAGCCAGGACCAGTAAAAGAACAGTTATAGCTCCAAGTTAGGATGCTTTGTGGCTCGGAGGGGAATTGCAGGTGGGTGTGTTCCCATGTGTCAGCTATCCTTGTTCTTATAGGTGGTTGCTGACATGGGTTTGGAAGGTGCAGGTGTAGTTTGTCAAATTGCCACAGTGTATTTGTATATATTGCGCACTGCTTCCACCTTGTATTGATGATAGAGGGGTTAATGCTTGATATCATGGAGAGCATGCCAATCGAATAGGCTGCATTGTCCTAGATGGTGTGACCTTCTTAAACATTGTTGGAGTTTCATTCATCCAGGCAAATGGGAAACTATCGTCGTATTTCAAACTTGTAGATGGCCAGGCTTTGGCAAATCAGGTGATGAGTTAAATACCAAAGAAATGTTTAGGCTAAGACATGCTCTTTTTAACCACAGTGTTTGTATAAACTGGTCCAGTTCAGCTTGTAGTCGATGGTAAGCTCAAGATTTTGTTTTATCTTGTTGAAAAGATGGCAGCTCAGACAGTGCATCACTACCCAAGTACTGAGCTGGATTGTTAGTCTAGAATATGTGTTCAAGTTATGGAGTTGGACTTGAACCCATAATCTTCTGAGATGAGTGCTACCAACTGAGCCAGAGCTGACTGTTGGGATTATAGATCAAAAGCAGCTTCCTAGAATTGATGTACAGATTAACCATAGTCTGACTGGTGGCAAGGCTTTAAAAGACTGGCAAAATTGCACAAAATGCTAAGGAAAATATTCATATTGGAAGAGCGTTCTGCAGTCGCGAATCCTTCATTCACGTGGTGGAATGTATTTGATACCTCTTCATAGCAGCCCTCTGTGTGTACTAGCTCCCATGGAATGCAGCTGTTTAAGAATACACTTCACCACTACCTCAAAAGCAATTCAGGATTCAGAATAAATGCTGGCCGAGCCAGTGGTGCTCATGTCCTGTGAATAAATATTAATAAAAGGACAATGTATGGGAGGATATAGCAGCAAGCCTCCCCCCAAGCTGAACATTTTCCATCAATCTTCTTATACTACCACACAGATAATTACATGAATGTACATAAATATGTCTGAAAGTAAATTTCAAGGCAGGCTCTGATTTTTTTTTTTTTTTTTTTTTTTGCTGCCACTGCTTAACATCTGTTCCATTGTAAGAGCAGGCCTGTATAAATAGTGCCCAGAGCAAGACTGCCTCTTATGTCATTCTTTTCACAATTATCAGTACAGTATATGCATCATTGGGAGTACTTTTTGTGAGTGTGATTAAGTAGCACTGGATAAGCAACAGTGGAAAGGTGAGGGGGAGCGTGATTATGTTGGTTAGATAACCACTTGGCTGCCTATACTTTTTTAGATGCAACGATATGGTGAAGTTGGGCACCTCTGAGTTTCTGCTGCTCTTCAGTGGAGTTGGAACTGAAATGCTAGGTATGAAAACCTATGCTTTGGACACGTATTTGCACATGTAGCTGGTGCAGTATTGCTTGTGCTATTCTGTTCCATTTTAGACATTGGGACCACAGTTGTATCTTGTCAGTCTCTTCCTGCAAGTCCCATTCCTTAATTTTCTTAGCTTTTCAAAATTTTTTCCAATGTTTTATTTGAAGCTTGCCAGAGCATTGCATTATTATTTGCAAATGCATACACTTCTAATTTTAATAATGCAATCAGCTCAATTTTACATCTTGTGAGAATAGTAGATGTTTTAACCTTTAAAACAGAAGCTGTCCCGTGCCCACAGTTATCCATTCAATGCAAAATCATTGATCGCTATTCTTCCTTTTGTATTGCGTAACTAGTTTGTGATCCAATTTACAATGTACTCCTTTATCCTGAAATCTTTGACTTAAGTCACAAGTCTCTTGGTAGTCATCCCAATTGCTTTCTGAAAGTCAGATTAATCTCATCAATCAATTCTATTACGTTCTCAAAGAATTTCTGTGAAGTTTTTGGCTCTAATCTGACTTTCAGAATTTGGATTGGATCTCTTGCCTTTGCTTTTATAAGTCCTGTTGAACAGCTTCCTTTTCACACTAATTTGATCTTTCCCTTCCTCTCCTTAAGCAAATAAACCTGCATATGTCAGGATCATATTTCTAAATTTTGGAATATTGTTATATTTGAATTTAATAAGGAACGAAAGCAAGAATAAAAACCCTACATTTTGCTTCTATTGCCTAAAGTGATTTTGAATAAATTATTCTGTTCCTGTACAAATATTTAAGCACCTCACTTCTTAAAGTAACTGCCTTCAAATATCTATTTTCTTCTTAAGTTACTCTGTTAGTCCTTGGAATTGAAAAATGAAATGCATCCTTTCTTGTACTCCCCCACTGCCTGTTACACTGAAGGTGACCATAGATCCTTGACAAGAGAACATAAAATGTGTGGGAAAATTAACCGTGCATGGTGAAGTTTTATTCCTGTGCCTTGGTGATAGGAAACTCTATGGTGCCAAGTGCAAATATTAAAAATTTATGACCTAATTTAAACTCAGACACATTAATTAACAAAATAAGTAATCTGAAAGAATTTAGGGAAATTAAGAAGGGTCTATATTGAATTTGGTTATTTATACAAGATGACTGACTTGTTTCCAGAGCTTGTCCTTGTGAATGACTGAATACAGGCGAATAAATTAGTCTGAGTATTTATCTGAACAGCAAGTTAGTGAATATTGAATCTGTATCAAAACCAACAGTTATTTTGGAGAATTAAGAGTACTGTATTGTATGGTAAGCTCAAGGGTAAAGGATTACAGTTGCCATTTGTAATCATTGCGTCTCGGGAAGTAATGAAAAAATATTTCTCCAAAAAGTTGAACATTCACGCATTCCAAGCCTTTGGTGAAACTCTTATCTCTTGTTGTGCTTTACGTTGCACTGAAAATTTGGTAATTAAAAAATAGATGCAAAAAATGATTATGCAGTTTTGTGTGTAGTTTGTGAATCTTAAGACTTTTGATGCCAGATTCCATTCCAGACCTGTTAACAGGCATAAATATTTGTCGTTTTCGGTACCAAGCGTAGTTCACATTACATTTTCAAAAAAAATGGACCTCCTTTTGGGCCAATAACTGCTTTGTATTTAAATTCGAGCTATCCTGATAAAGGTCAGGAAAAATAAGCATCCCCTGCCTCACCTTCAACCCTTCTTTACTCAGCAACTCTGGACTGATCAGTAATTGCATCTCCATTGCTTCCAAAGTTCAATAGGGGGCTGCATATGGTAAATTTTCAAAAATGTTAAAACAAAAAAAAAATCCTCCAACTGGAAATCTGGATTTCAAAACATGGTTTCTACTTCATAACATCTCCTAACATTTGGGTAAAACAAAGGACACTGGATTGTGGAAATCTGAAACAAAAGCAGAAGTGGATGGAGAAATTCAACTAATCTGGCAACTGATATGGAGAGAAAAGAGTTAATGTTAAACGTTCACTCTGTTTTCGGTCCACAGATGCTGCCAGACCTCCTGAGTTTCTCCGGCCACTTTGGTTTTTGTCCCAAATTTTGGAAGTGTTTTATTTGTAACAATGATTTTTAGCACATGTGACCAAGTGAAGTGATGAAACTGCTGCCTTCATAGGGCATAAGTTTAAAAAAAGCCCTTTCAAATGAGCAACATTCAGGCTTGAATTCATTTTAGTTTGAAGTCCAAAAGAATATGGAAATAGTTGGTTGATCACTTCGGGGAAACCTTGGGCTTTGCAATTGTTAAGGTGCTTCCAGGTTTTCTCTGCTTGGTTGAATAGAGTGTCTACATTCCTGTTGGGCAAATGACAACTTTTGTGGACACTCAAGTTGTTTGGCATGACTACTGTGTGTCTGTTTCAACTGAGGAATGTTCAAGAAATCTCCAACAACTTGAGATGCAAATGGCTGCAGAGATGAAGATTTGAAGGAAATTAGCATTAGTAGGAAGATTCTACTGATGAAATTAAGGGGCTGGAGGTTAATGAATCCCCAGGAACTGCTAGTCTGCATGCCATAGTATTGGAGGAGATGGGTTTACAAAAGGTCAATGCATTTGTGATTCTACAGATTCTGGAGTGATTCTTATGAATTGAAAGGTAGCAAACGCCACCCAACTATTTAAGGGAGCAAGGGAGAAAAGCTGGAGCTAGAGACCTGTTAGCAAGTTAGTAAACCACCGCCAGTTTTCTCGCACCCTCCATCTCTTCCCTTCCTCCCCTGCCTCTCTGTCTCCCTACCCTCCCCCCTCTGAATCCCTATGCCCCTCCCCCTCTTTTTTTGTGCTCTGTCCCCAGCTCCCCCCCCAAAAAAAACTCAGTCACTTTCTAAGAGAGCAGCCCTGTGGTCCTCTGGGATTATGGTGACTTTAGTTGAGGGGTCATCCAGCTCAATTGCTTGGATGGCTGGTTTGTGATGCAGTGATGCCCACAGCACGGGTTCAATTCCTGCACTGACTGAGGTACTCTCCTCCTCAACCTCTTCTCTTGCCTGAGGTATAGTGGTGCTCAGATTAAACTACGACCAGACATCTCTCTTCAATGAAAAATCCTCTTTAATCTTCCTGTTAAGACTATGGTAGCTTTAACTTTTTAACTTAGAGCAACAGTAGGGAAAATGCTATAGTCATTTGCACCGGATGTTTGGATGATCAGTATGGATTTGTGAATGAAGGGTAGTGAACCTTTGGAATTCTCTTCTGCAGAGGGCTGTGGAAGTCAGTCTTTGGTTTCCAATCTCTACCTTAAACATACTCAAAAATTTATCAGTGATATACAGGGTATGGCTTACTCCTGTTCAGGTGTTCTGAAGCCACATTTGGTGGACAGTTTGTGTTATGTCATACACATGTCAGAAAAAAAGCAATGATTATGCTGTCTCAAAAGTCTTACTTCATAGTGAAGAAATACTTTGCAAATTGAGGCAAGCAACTGTGTATCTCAAATTTGTGTGCCTTTGTGTAGGGTTTGAGAATCCTACACAAATTACCTAAAATTCACATGACTGCTATGCAGTACTTAGATGCTGCATTGATTTATATTACCACCTTAGCTTTGCATAACATGTTGTGCACCATATGTGTGACTGATAAAGGAATCTTCAGGCGTCTTTTCTTCAAAGCAACTTCAAATAAACTAAGCTTCAATACAAAACTCTAAGCAGCAACCAGCACAGATTTTATCCTTCTAGGAGGTTGAGATGTCACTAAGTTTGTAATGTTTACAAGCACAGGCTACAATTTAAAGTTTGTGCCATTAGAACATAACAATTTTGTGTTTATAAGTGTCCAAAATGTTTATTGAAATAATTCAAATTTATTAAATTGGAAATCGGCTGGAGTCCAGCAGACCCAGGTTTGACTTTGAATCTGTGCAATGTTGGATTGGAATGTGACAAACTACCTTTGCACACATGACTACACATTTGGGGAGAAAATAGGATAACTTTGCTTTAATAACAATGGTGTATTCAGAAACATTGTAGCAATGATTTATAATTATCTAGCACTTTTCACTTACTAAAATATTCTGAGAAGCTTCATGGTATCAAAACTAAATTGATTGTGTACCACCATTTTAAAATGAGCAATCTTAGGGACCAGAATTAGAGTGGTGCAGACATCTAAGAATGTTGCAGCAGTTGAGAAGATAACGTCTGTAATTGTAGCCCAGAGGAGCTTAAGAGTTTGTACGTAGATAACAAGAGTATCAGAAGATTAGCTGTCCCAAAAACACTCGTGGTCATGAATTAACCCATGCTGAAGGACATTCTAAATGACGTGGAGATGCCAGTGTTGGATCGGGGTGGAAAAACACCAGGTTAGAGTCCAACAGATTTATTTAAAATCACAAACTTTGAGTGTTACTCCTTCGTCAGGTGAAGCCACTAATGAAAAAGCAGCGTGGTCTGAAAGCTTGTGATTTCAAATAAATCTGTTGGACTCTAACCTGGTGTTGTGCATTTTAAATGAATTAGTTTTCAAAAGGTTTTGGATACATTGTAGAAAAGATTCCAAGGAAGCAAAAGTAGCCTTGAAAACAGAAGTTTAAGTATTAAATATGGATATGGTGAAAGTGGCATTAGATCCAAACCTTTATTAAAACCAGACAATGGTGACATACCTGCCTGAAATTTTGCAATTTGATGCATATAGGTTATTATGACACCATTATTATAACGCTTTACATCAATCAAAATGATTCAGAATTCATTACTTGAAACACAGTAACTGTAGAACTATTGGCTGTCAGAACAAGCGTACTGCACGTAGCTAGATTGCCCAACCATTGAAAAAATAAGCCAGTTAATCTGCTCCTAGTCCTGGTAGTTCAGTGGAAAACACTGAAACACTCTTCTTCTCTGACTAGTGCTATAAGGTCATTATTGTTCACTTAAATGACAGATATACAGATGGAGCCTCAAGTTTAAAGTCTAATTTATATGATGGTACAATGCAACACTCCCTCTATATTGCATTACAGTGTCAGTCAACATGATTTGCTTAACCCAGGAGGAAGGTTATTTACCAGTATCAATGAAATTGAAGTTGTAGGGGAAAGAAAAAATGAGCTTGCAGTTGTGCCCTCAGGATGGAAGAGTGTGGGGAACGAGAATTAAAAAAAAAATTGATACAGCTTTGGGAAAAATAATCAAAATTGTGTGGTGCTGGAGGTGCAGCAAGATGACAGTTGACATTTCATTTTAATAAAGTTATGTTTAGCAGCTCAAGTGAATTTACGCAAGGTAAAAACAAAATAGGTTTGCAGTTTTTTAGACTACTGAATAAGTCAAGTGTGAAAGCATAAATGAACAATGGTGTAGTGTCAGATCTTTTGGAAGGTGAAAAATAAATCCTTCTATAACAGTAAGAATAACATCAGTTACTTCACAGATAGTAGGAACAAGGCAAATGAAATTGACATTTAGACTGGAGAAAGGTAATAAAGAAATTTCAAAGGCTGGCCCTGCAGCAAATGTGCAGTATCTCAAACGTAGGTACAAGACAGTGCTCCAATGAGTTCAGTGGTGAAACTGCACTTAACTGAGGGATTTTGGGAATTGATTGTTTTATAAAATCCAAGTCACAAGGCATTGGAGCAGAGCTATTTGGCCTTTGAATAGTAGAGCTGACTCAATAAGATTATGCTAATCCAGTATTCCTCAACTCCACTTTCCTACTTCTTTCCTATAACCATTGATTCACTTTCTGATTAAAGATCTGCCGATCTCAGCTTTGAGTATAAGCAACAACCCAACCTTAACAGCCCTCTGCTGTAGAACATTGTCCACAAACTTACTACCATCTGAGATAAATGCCTTCTCGTCACTGTCTTAAACGTACGACCCTTTATTCTAAAATCATGCCCTCAGTCCTCTCCCACAGGGAAAACAACTTTTCCATATTGACAGTGTCAAATCTCCCAAGAATTTTGTATGTTTCAATAAGGTTGCCCCTCATTATTCTAAATTCCAATGAGTACAGACCCAACCAACTCAAATTTTCCTCACAAGACAGTCCCTTCATACCTAATATCAACCTGTGGAACCTTGTCTGGTCTGCCTGCAATGCCAATATATCTTTCTTTAACTAGTGGCCCAAAACTATTCACAGTGTCAAGCCGTTGTCTGACTAGTGTCTTTATAGTTTTAGCAAAACCTTTCTACTTTTATATATTTGAGATAAAGGCCAACAACATTCCATTTGCTGCCTCTATTACCTACTGAACTTGGATGACAACTTGTTGTAATTCATGGATGAGGACTTCCAAATCCTCCTGTTCTGTAGCTTTCTGCGGTCTTTCTGCTATTAAATAATATTCAGCTTCTCTATTCCTGCCAAAATGCATAACTTCACGTTTTCCCACGTTATATTCCTTTTTCTACATTTTGCCCACTTGCTTAGTCTCCGCAAACTCTATATCATCCTCACCACTTGTTGTTTTGACCAATTTTTGTGTCATCCATAAACTTGGCAATAGTACATTCATGTTTCCCATCCAAGTCAATTTTTATTCGTTGGAAATAACTGTTTTCCCAGCACTGATCATGATGGCACTCCACAAGTTACAGATTGCCATCCTGAAAATGCTTTCCTGATTCCAATTCTCTCTCCTATTAGTTAGCCTATCCTCGATCCATGCTAATATACTACCTCCAAAACTTTGAAAAGAGAGAAATATAAGTTGTTTATTAATTGATATATACCTAAAATACAACCGTGGGCAATCATTGAGTGACATTTCTAAACTTAAAATTTAATTATTTGAGTAAAATTTGACAAGATGGCAGGGTAGGTAATGGATAACAGTAAGGCTCACAAAAACTACATATGCAGAAGTGTCTGCACTTTAAGGAACTTAGGATAAGATTTGAAGAACTGGAGTCATTGCTTTTGACACTGCATTACATTGGTGCAAAGTTACTTGTACAACTTTTCCAGGAGACAGTCACACTCCTTGGATTAGGTATTTCAGATATGATCTCTGGTGACAAATGGGATGATGTGACTACAATTGAGGTGGTTGTGGGAATTCGGAAGATAACAACGGAGGAGCATGAGCCTTTGCACTTGTCCAACACCTTTGTTCTTGCAGCTTATGTAGTTGGTTACAGGAACTGCAAGGATGATGAACTGACCGTGGCCCTGTAAAGAAAAAAGGAATGTAGTTAATGGGATAGATATTGTTCTCTCCAACACAGAGCTAGTCCTGAACACTGTTTCCTATTGGGTGCTAGAGTTAAGAACTCTTTTGCACTGGAAAAGAGCATGGCATGTGAGGAGAAGAGTCTCTTTCTCATGGTCCTTCTGAGTACCAACAACATAGCTGAGACTTAGAAAGAAGTTCTCGTTGGGATGTACGAGCAGCCAGTGGCTAAATTAAAAGCACATTCAGGAAGGTAGTAACTTTTGATATATTAGTTGAGTCATGACCGAATTAGCATAGGGTCGTTATGGTCAGAATTGAATGAGTAGCTCAAAACTGTTTTGGGAGAAATGTGTTTTGATTTATGGGGCACGGATACTAAAGAGTCAGCTGTACTGTTGGCGTGACTTCCTCCTGAGCAACCCCAGTTTCAATGTCCTGATGCATTATGTACCTAGGACTAGCGTTTTAAACAAAGAGTTGGGTGAGGGATGACGTGAGAATAGATTTGAAAGGTTAAAGGGAAGGATAGGGCAATAATGCTGGATGTGGGTAGTGATCAGAACGTGAGAGGATGAAACAGAGTGAACAAACAAAAGACTGCTGCAGCAAATAAGACCTCATTTGAGAAAAATGAGAGAAGATTACATTAAATTATTCTTATCTGAATGCTTGTAGACTATGTAATTGAGTGTATTTGTTGACAACGCAAACACAAATGAATGAAAATCATATGGATAGTAAAGAGATATTGTTGCGATCTCAAGAAGACCGAATATTCAAGGCTTTTGGCATTTTGCAAGGATGGCAAGAAAGACCGGAGATGGTGATTCTGTTTATGAACAATAAACAGCAGGAAAAGATCTTGGTTTGGGGGATCAAGTTGTAAGTTTTGAGTAGCTGAAAGAAGTCAAAGGATGGAGTCGCTGACAGGAGTAGTTAGTTTGTAGGCCACCAGCAGTGGCTCCACTGTAGGCCAAAATAAAATGGGGATGGTGAAAATGGTACAGCAATTGAGAAATTTTGATTTGATACAGGTTGGACAAATCAAATTGGCAAAAGTAGCTTGGAAGATGAGTTCCCACTTTATTCAGAACTGTTCTTTTTAAAAAAAAAAAAAAAAAATCTGTGCTCTGGAACCAACCAGGGAACAGACTATTTTAGGTAATGTGCAATGAGACATAATTAATTAATTACTTCATAGTAATGAATCCTCTTGGAAAGGATGATTGAGTTTGAGGGAAGGGATGTGGGTCTGAAACTAGAGAATTTAAATAAAGGAATTACAAAACAGTGATTTGGAAAAATAAGTTTAAAAACTAAAAGGGTAGAGAAGAACTGGAAATATTTAAGGAAGTATTCTCAGCGAGGGTATATCCTCTTGAGCAAGACTATACATAAGGATGCACCCTCCATGATTACCTAAGGAAGTTAGGATGGTATAAATTGAAAGAAAAGATGCATAATGCTTGAAATATTAGTGATAGGCAAAATGCTTGGGAAAATTTTAAACTACAGCACAAGATGATTCGGAGGGAGAAATTGGAGCATGAGAGAAAACTAGGACGAGGTAGAAAAATGTACAGCTAAAATTGTCTGCATGTGTATATAAAAGGAAATGAGTACAGCTAAAGTGGGCATTCATCCCTTAGAGGATGAGACTGGAGAATTCATGATGGAAAACCAGGAAATGCCAGAGAATCTGAATAAGTAATTTGTATTTGTCTTCATTATTTAGAAAAAAAAAATTGAGACTTAAAGAAAAGCAAGATTGAAGAGGCTTGACAGGACAGGTGCTGAAAGGATGTTTCGCCTCAGAGGAAAATGGAACTGAGGGTATAGTTTAAGAGTAAGGGGTGTCCTACTTAAGATAACTGAGGTATTTCCCCTCTCAATGTCATTATATTTCGTTCTTTCTTTGAGAGCATTTAAGGCTGGGCCATCAAAACCTTTTGAGGTTGAGTTATAGATTTCTGATAGACAAGGAAGCCAGTTAGAAAAGTGGAGTTAAAGCCACTAATCAGCTATGATCTTATTGAATGGCTGAGGAGGATCAAGGGGACAAATGTCCTACTTTTATTTGTGACAATATGAAATATCAGGCTAGGTTCATTGGTACACTTGCTAATGAATCAGTGTTGACACTGAAAGAAAAGATAAACATTGACATTGTGGTTTCGTAATGGTGAATCAACCAACTGTGACAGGACAAATTGGAAGATTAGCTGGGAGCAAGTTGTACCTTGGAACCAAAGTGAAGTGACTGGGTGGTTTGGCAAGTGACTTAGTTGAATCAGCATGTAGAATTCACTTTCAGTGGTGTATACCTAATTCTCCTATTAGAAGAGTGAATTTTGGAGTTGATGTAGTTGTTATTCCATTTTTGCAGCACTTTTTTATGTGCAATGAAGCTGAGAGGAAATTACATAGTCACAATGGAAAAATCATGCATGGTGATAATAATGATTTGTTTACTGGACGTGGATGTGTCATCGATTACTAAAGAAAAAAGTTCACATTTACATAGAATAATTACAACATGAAATTGCTAGTGGTACTCCTTAAATAAATATGACATTCCCAGAATTCGGGACTAGCCGGAAGCCTTGCTGGAATAAGATACTTCATGCTACTAAACACTAATTTTAGACAACTGCAATATAATGCTTTATTTTGGAAATCCATTTGGAGGCACTCTATGGCTGTGCAGATTTTTGAAAGTTATGTACCATCTATGTTTAATTCTGACAAAAAGAATGTAAATTGTTTGAACCCATCAGTTAGCGCAATCTTAATTGCATCCTTTGAAATGCCATTAATTTTGGAATATTACTGCTGAAGCTTGAACTATGAATATGCTTTTCAAAAAGAAACATCTCTGTTATGGAGAAATTTGGCCTTTTGCTAGAAACGAGTCGAGTTTATAAATTGGGCAACTTTATTTCCGATGGGATTAAGACCATACCTTATCCCTGCCCAGTTGAGCATTCTTTTTATCTGAACATCAAAAATGGGTGCCAGCTGCCTGATTGAGGCTTGTATCAGTGCTGAACTTGATCCCGGCCTTGCGTAATGTCCGCACTTGTGCACTTGCTACGAAGGGTCATAATATGGGGGAACCTTGGTTGGTCACTTTCTCTTTTGACACAAGTGTCAAATGTTCTTTCCATCACAGTTGAGGCTCTTCCCAAAGCCTGTAACCATG
The DNA here is from genome assembly GCA_024137785.1 of Ginglymostoma cirratum. NCBI lineage: Eukaryota > Metazoa > Chordata > Chondrichthyes > Orectolobiformes > Ginglymostomatidae > Ginglymostoma > Ginglymostoma cirratum. Next base: position 18,128,675 of record JAHRHZ010000051.1, on the reverse strand, counting down.
AATCAAACCAAGGGTATTCCTGAAACACAAAATGGAAAATGCTGGAAAACTCAGCACTTAAGAGAGCAGCTGCAATAATGGTGCAGGTGTTGACGATTTGTCTGAATTGGAATATATTACAGATGAAATAATTTGGACTGGCACAAAGAGGTGGTGGCAAGGAAGCACACACCATAAGTGCACCCACAAAGTTGTACAGTCTCTACGTTTAAATTGATTAAATCGCTGAAGTAATAACTGAAGCAATATGAGGCATAATGAGAGAAATTCGGTATGTTTCAGACACCAAAAATGTGGGAGCAGCCAAAGTAATAAAGAAATAAACAGATGTGACATTGAGACCCCACAGTCACTACTCTGTTGTTTGGTATAAAATGCTCTGTTGGAGCAATCTTGATCCTCTTCTTTTCTCTTTCCACATCTCCCAGCCCAAACATGCAGGCACCCAGCCCACCCTGAGGACTTCTCTTTTAATATGAAGTTCAAAGTTATTAAGGACAGTATTGAAGCCAGAGAGCTAGTGCATACCAGAAGAAAGATACAGTACCTTCTGTGCCTGGAATAAGCTTTTATGGAACACCTTGTTACCTTTTAGAGATCTGCTTTTGCCTTCTTTCCCACTTGTTACTGCCTTCATGCACTGAATCTGCTATTGTATATGATGTTATGCTTGTTTCGGTTGTACATTGGAAATTTAGCCACACTATTCCCGAAGTTGTCACAAACGTTAGAGTTTATTTTTAAAAAATTGCCGGATTTCTCAATTTACCTGTTTTGTTTTTCATACCAGGGTTGATGGAATGTACGGGTCAGGTTTCTGTATTTAATGAGAATCTCAATTTACTACCAATAAATAGATTGTGACTGAAGATAAACAATGATACATTGAGAACATAAATTCTTCTATAAAACCGTAGCACTTCTTCTAAATAAGCCCTTTCTATACACATCCTGACAGAGATACGAAAAGCTGTAGGCATTACAGGTGGAGAGAGAGACTGGGAAGGCAGCCCGATGGTCCCCTTTCACAGGGTTTACTGGGATGGTCCTTTTGGATTGTCAGGACATGCTGCTTGATTCTTCCTGTCCAGATACTTGCACTTGCTGAAGGTTGGAATGATCCACTTGCAGAGGTTGGATCATTGACGGTTTCTGACTTGCTGGTTATGAGCCAAAACTTACGGCAGTTGTAAATAAGCTTTATTCAGGCCTAAAGTGGGTTTTACGACCGAGAGACTGCTCCTACAATTACAATGATCCAATAATTTCTGCTTCAAGCATTCACACCGCCAGCTGTTCAGCTACCTGTTGTCAATAACGGTTTACTAGTCCACAGACCAGTTGATTACTTGCTGCTAGTTAATCTTCATTCATACAGTCTTCTGACTCCAGCTTGTCTGTAACCAATCTCCCACTACTGTTTGAACAAGCAGCTGTATAAACATCATTTACAATGAGTGCCCCTTGCTTTTAAAAAAGTAGGAATCCTACATCAATTCTCGTTTTTTAAAGCCGTTCTTTTTCCATTTCGATCCACACAAAAATACAGAAAAATAGAAAAATAAAACAATACAACTTTTACAATGATTTGATTTTTGAGTTTGATTTATTGTTGAAACATGTAACGAGATAGTGAAAAGTGTTGTTTTGCTTGCTATACAGGCAAGTCGTACCATACAAAGTGCATCAGGGTAGCAGAACAAAGTGCAGAATACTTGTTAGAGTACAGAGAAGGTGCATAGATAGAGCTCAGAATTAAAATTCAGTGGTCCATTCAGAAGTCTGATAACAGTGGGGAAGAAGCTGTTCTCGAATCTGTTTGTACCTGTCTTCTAAATTTATATCTTCTGCCCAATCGAAGAGAGTTGAAGAGAGTATAACCAGAGTGGGAGGGGTCTTTGATTATGTTGGTTGCTTTTCCGAGGCAGTGGGAAGTATAGTTGGAGTCAGTGGATGGAAGGCTGGTTTACATGATGCCCTGGGCTGTGTTCATAACTTTGCAGTTTCTTGGCCCAGTCGAAGGAAGAGCAGTTGCCATGTAACGTTGTGGTACAACCAGATAGAAAGCATCCTATCTTATTTCCCTTTGCAAAAATTGGTAAAGGTCCTTGTGGACATGCCAAATTTCCTTAGCCTTCTGAGGAAGTAGAGACATTGTCCCACCAGTTTAATTTTTGTTCTTTTGCCCTACTTACTGCTTAATATCACAACTTCTACAACACTTCTTGATTCACTTTTAAACCATTCTACAACTGCCCATTCCTTTGGAATTCTAAGTACATTGCACCACTTGCTTGTTCACCACAACTTTCACCATCAGAGCCCTGAACATGCCTTCTAGGTAAAACCACTATTTATAGTTACTTCCTTTAAATTGGTATACTTCTTACCGTGCAACTTAAGCCTACAAAATTCCTTCTTGCTCGTCACTTCTATTTCTTGATTTTGTTCCCAGTCTGGTGCCTTTTGCCTTTGACCTTATATTGCTCAAATGAATCTTGAGGAATAACACATTTTTATTGTAATGAGCATGTCGCAGCTGTGTGGCCTTGATGCTAAAATGAATACCGTCAGACATTTACTATTGGCACTGCTTTGTTGATGCAAAGTGCTGGTAATATGGGAAAGGCATGCAAGAGCAGTGGTTAGAGGAGAGGAATGGATTATTAGTTGCATTGCAGATTCTGACTTTGCTCGAAATTTATGCTCCATTTTTGTATTCTGTCGCCTTAGCAACTTAGCAATTCATGTGCATTTTTGTGTCTAATAACTGTCTTCAATTTCTTTACTTTCACCTTCTTGATGTCTCTAAGAATTGTCTGATCATCGTCTGTTTTCCACTTACTTTATAGGTCATTATGATTTTATTTCTCCTCCCGCTTATGCTCTATTCCTTTTCAAATATTTTATCTGTAATAATTTCTGATTCTGACTGAGGAATTACGTCTGAAGTATTAACTTAACATAGACCTCTTAACTTTTGCAGAGACAATTAAAGTTTCCTGTCACTTTCCATTTTGTTTCAGTTTTACCCTTTTCTTGTTGGTTTTTGGAGTATTTCTGCTCTATATACTTCACTACCACAGTGTATGGTGCGTTTATCTATTAAACTGCTATAGGACTTGACTATTTAAACTAAAATATAATCAAACTGTTAACTTAAGTTTACAGACATTTACTTCATGCAGGTTTTTGTTTAAGAGTCATATGTATGCTCTTAGCAGTGAACAGCATTAATTACTTAAAATAATGAAAGAAGGAACAAGAGAAACTCTGCTTGCATTGGCATGGAATGTTCTACTGTATTTGTTCCGTCTCAGAGGAAATTCTTCGCAGATACTTCTCTATAATCACTGGTATCCAGGAACATCTCTTGGCTTTCCATTTTCACTTCTACAGAATCTATTACAGACTGCTTTTTCGGTCTTTCCTTTCCCTATGACCTTGACCCTGATTTATAACAGTGTTCAATTCTTTGAAGTGATTCAATATGCCATAAATGAAGATTTTTATTTCATTTATTGGCTATGGGTGATGCTGACTAGGTGAGCATTTGTTGCCCATCCCTAAATGCCCTGCAGTTTGTTCCATAAACCCACTAGTCTATAGGGAAGAAATTTGTGGTAATCTCACCTGATATCTACAAATTATGCATCAGTGCCTTTTGATTTTCATACTGTGAACTAAAACCATTAGGTTTCTTTCTTTTCATTTTTCCAATTTAAAGGTCTAAATCACTGATCCTTTCCCAGCATTTTCTTTTCTGCACGGAAAAGAAGTTTGCTTTTATAAGCCTTTTCTTGTAACCTAAACTTGTGACCTTTGCAATTTTTCTTGTTCCTTTTTACTCTTCACAATCCCCCTCTCACCACATTGACCTGGAACATTGAAAATTAGCCGCAGTATCTAAACCTAGGAATCGTTTGCAACTTGTAATCTATTAATCAAACAAACTGAATAAAATTTCTATTAGTTTAATTTTATGGAAAATAGCTTCACGTGGACAAAAGATTTTCAATGAATGATGACTAAGCAGACAAAACTTTTAATTTTCTAAATCTGCTAATATGCGATTCTCTGTGTATATGTTGTGTATCCTCTGTATATGGTTGATGCTGCGGGCACTGACGTTACTTCTGACGCCAATGACATTACAGTCTCCACCTCCCACCTCCAGCTCCAGCTCCAGCCCCAAGCCCTGCTGGATCTTCACCATACCCCCAGACCTCCCCCTCGCTGAGGACAAACCTTCATTCCCCTGCGGTTACACGTCAATGAATTCCGTTCACGTTTGGATTTATCACCGCTTCCACCTCTGTGCCTATTTCTTTGACCGGGAGTCTGACCTACCCTCTGACCCCTTCTTCCGCCTTCAACACACCACCTCCTCCTGGACACCATCCCATGGCCTCCTATCCTCCCTTGATCTCTTCATTTCCGACTGCCTTTGTGACATTGATCGCCTTAGTCTCTTCACCCCTCTTGCTCACTCCAACCTCGGTGGGGGTGGGGGTGGGGGGTGCAGTGCATTAGTGATATGGCCTTTACTGATCTTTACATAGCCGTGGCCTGGTGTCAACACTCTGACACCATCTCCTAGTGGTCCCTTGATCATGACCCCACCCCGACCACCAAAACATTGTCTTTCAGACCAATCATAGCGTCATCACCTCAGATGACGTCCCACCCACAGCCTCCAACCTCATCATACCCCAAACCTGCATCAGCTGTTTCTATCTCCTTCCCAAAATCCACAAGCCTGATTGCCCCACTGACCCATTGTCTCTGCATGCTCCTGCCCCACTGAACTCATCTCCGCTTATCTTGACTCTGTCTTTCCCCTCTGTCCAGCACATCACCCATGCCCTCCACCTCCTTCAAGACTTCCAATTTCCTGGCCCCCAACACCTCATTTTCACTACGGACATTCAGCCCCTGTACTCTTGTATTCCCCACGTGGATGACCGAAAAGCCCTCCGCTTCTTCCTGTTCCACTGGCCCAACCAATCCCCCTCCACTGACACCCTCATCTGCTTAACCGAACTCATCCTTACCCTTAACAACTTCTCTTTTAACTCCTCCCACTTCCCACAGACTAATGGGGTGGCCATGGGCCCAAGCTATGCCTGCCTCTTTGTAAGATACGTGGAACCTTTTCCGCTGCTATACTGGCACTGTTTTCCCCCACCTGATCCTCCGCCACATCGATGACTATCAGCGCTGTCTCGTTGCTCCCATGCCGAGCTTGAACAGTTCATCAACTTTACTAACACTTCTCACCTGAACCTCAAATTCATCTGGTACATCTCCGATACCTCCCTCTCCTTCCTGGATCTCTGTCTTCATTTTTGGTGACCGCCTTGTAACTGTTTCAAGCACACGGACTCCCACAGCTGCCTGGACTGCACCACCTCTCCCACTCTCCTGCAAGAATGCGATCCCATACTCCCCAATTCCTCCGCCTTTCGTAGGACCCACTCTCTCCGTGACTCCCTCATCCACTCCACGCTCCCCACCAATCCCACCACACCTGGCAACTTTCCCTTGCAGCCGTAGGAAGTATTACACCTGCCCCTTCACCTCACCCCTCTCCTCCATTCAAGACCCAAAACAAATCTTTCTTATCAGACTGAGGTTCATCTGCACATTCGTCAGCTTGGTCGACTGTATCTGCTGCTCCCAATGTGGCCTCCTCTATATTGGTGAGACCAAGTGTAGACTCGGAGACGGTTTCATACAGCAGCTGCGCTCTGTATGCGACAAACCACAATACCTTCTGGTCACCAACCATTTTAACCCCCCCCCTCCTACTCCCTTGGCTGACATGTCCATCCTGGGCCGCCTCCAGTGTCACCAATGACACCACCCACAAACTGGAGGAGCAACACCTCCTATTCCGCCTCAGGAGCCTACAGCCTGATGGCCTAAACATGGAATTCACCAGTTTTAAAATCTCCCTGCCCCGGTCTCATCCCATGTCCAACCCCTCCCTCTCAGCCCCGCCTCCCTGAACTGGCACAACCTGCCCATCTTCTCTCCTACCTATCCACCCCACCCATCCCTCTGACCAATCCCTACCGCTCCCTACCTATACTCACCTATCACCTTCCCACTTAGCCTCCCCCAGCTCTACCCCTTCTCTCTCTATTTATGTCCGGGCTCCTTTCTCCCTCCACATTTCTGAAGAAGGGTCCTGACCCAAAACGTCAACTTTCCTGCTCTGCTGCCTGGCCTGCTGTGTCGTCTCTGACTCCAGCATCGGCAGTTCTTGCTATTTCTGTGTATATGTTTTTTTTTTCTGATTGTAATATGTAATATCATAGATTTGTCCAGCATGAAATATGGAGTATGGCACTCAAGTTGCTTTTTTCTTTGATCATTTTATCTCAGTTTTAACCTTTGTTTGTGTGAGGTAATGTGCAGTCCATCTACCGGCTGTCCTGATGCTGGCTTGTTAGGGATGTGTAGGCTTCCTCACTTCCCTACTGAGGTACCACTTAAATCCCCTTTGGTGGAATGTGTGTACAAAGTGATTAGGAATTTGGGGAAAAGTTCTGTGATGTGAACATCAAACTGTATTTGTCTTTCGGCAAATGTTTTGTTTTACACTATGCGCAAGTTTTGTCTGATTCTCTGAGGTAGTCGTGGTAATCTCCTTCATATCGAGTCTCATCAAAATTGAATATTACCAAAGTACACAAAAATAATTGGTTGTAGTAGAAGCTGGATTCCGACTGTGTGCGCTGTTGGTTTTAGGTGTGTGAATAAGCTACAATAAAGTTTTTAAAATGGTTTTTAACAAACACCTATCTTGGGATTATTTCATTTGATCAACTGGTAATATCTCAGTTATATTTTAAACTGGATGAATTGCAATACTTTGAGTTGTGATTCTTGATTTTTTTTTTAATAACCCTTTGACTTACCAGTTGATTGTCTCTTTGAGTCATTTTTTGTGAAGAAATTGATTAACTATACAAATGTGTTCCATTTTGCTTAACTTGTTAAATATGACGGTAGGATAAAACTTTCACAATTTTTGAAGTGTTAGACAAAAACGTCTTTGGTGCTACTACTACTGTAATTCTTGCATAAATGCGTTCTGTGAAAAGTACTTTCACACTTCCTAATACGTTTTTTATTTCTGCTTTGGAAAGTGAATTTATGCCCTGTATTATTCAATGCTAATTTTAAAACTCAAAGTTTGATACAAAGCTACACTGTTGTTCATGAAGTAGTATATTTGGCTTCAAATCCAAGCCTTTCTTTTAATACTTTAGAGAATGAAAAAACATTGTCATATCGAAATAAATATATTAAGTCAGCATTTCAATAGAACCTCAATTTTATGTTTCCTCAATTTGAATAGAATATAAATATTCCCATTTTTAACTCTCCACCCTGTTTAATTTATTTTGCAGGATCTTTTTACAATTACTGCTCACGTTTATGCTCAGAAACCGCAAATGGACATTCATAGTTTTGAAGGGACCTTCACACGGGTGAGTTGGAAGCTTCGCACTTAATTTGCTTAAGAAACCGGAAGCTCAAAACAAATGTTATGTAATTCTAAATATTTGTTTTTATGTAATTACTATTACATTCCAATACATTCAGAGTTGAGTGTTACAGCTTTTAATTTTCTAATATTGTTTTCTCTTTATCCCTTAGCAATTTGAAGTAAAGCTGTTGTTTCTGGGAAATGTCACAGATTCTGATGCTTAACGCAAGGTTCTTTTGAGGTTGGATTGAAATAAACTTTTGCAGTTAGGAGAAAAATACAAACAAAACAGTTAACTAAGTAACTTCACAGAGTTGAGCGTGAATGAACTGTCATCAGCTGAATAATTACTGTCCAATTTCTGATAAAAGCAACAACAGTTTTGAATTTATATTAACAGTGGATTAGCAGTGACTGAAAACATGACTGCGCAGAGAGCAATACCACAAAGACAATCATTGTTTATTGGCTACATTCTTGGCCACACTCTAGGCTTAGCAAAGCAGTATTTTCTGTTCTGATTTCTTCTTCTTCTTGCTCTGTAATTTGTATTTTCTTTTTCTAGAGGTTAACTCAGTTTTTAAGTTATCACTCCATTTTTGATTGTATTCAAGGTTTTGTTTACTGTAAGAATCAGCTTCAAATCAGATGATAAATGTTAGATCACTTTTAAAAAAAAAAAAAGTTTGATTCTTTATATTGTGAGAGCTACAGCATAGCAGGCAGATTACTCCTTAGGGTAAAACATTGCCAAGTCTGTCATATCACTTTATGGAAATAAAGTGCAAATCCATTACTTTGCACTTGAATTTAATGAGCAATCTGTTAGCTTGCAGTTACCTAACCATTAAATGAGAGCGTACTTCTGGAAGGAATTTTTACCTTTCACGTTGTGAAGTGATTTCAATCAGTTGTAGTTAGCTGATGCTTCATTGAGTGAAAATACTTGTTGCTTATTGAAATAAATGGAAGTTATTTTGCTTGAACTTTGAAGACTTGTATTTTTATTAAATCAAGTAGTAATTTCAGGGCTCAGTGTTACAGATAACATTAAACTAAAAAAAAGCATCTCAGTACAAAAGCACGTTCCTAAATTCTGACTAAATAGGGGACTGTTGTACCCTCAACTTTTATATATAACTGGTTTTGGAACTGTTTATGAAATAGCTGTTTTGTGTGTTTTGCTGTAAGTCTGAAACTTTTTTCCATATTGGGAACTTTAGGTCATTTAGTGATTAATACAAAAGCTAACAATTTTCACGATAACATTGTTTCAAATTAGCTCATATGAGAATGTTGTAATGATATGCAACTTGAACATTTAATAGTTATAAATTCAGTTGCAATTTTCAGTGGGGTTTAACCAGGTTAAATTACCATCTAGGTCAAGTTGAATATTACAAATAGGAAATACTTAGATGCTAAAATATAAATACAAAATACTTCTATCCATCAGACTCTAAATTAGCTTGCAACTGATTTAATCTTCATTTTCTTCAGATTGACTTCATTCTTCATTAAATCAGTACTTCAGTTTGCAGACTTCACTGACCAAACTAGTTATTGATGTCATATTTAATTTGCAGTGAAAAATGTGATGATAAACTGAAGTTCCATCTTGGCAAATTAAAGATAATTTGTGTATTGGGGTTAAATCATCATCATTTATTTTTGGCTTTACTTAATTTAAATTTGTGCTTAATCTGGATAATGAAAACTTTTATATTGTACCCATTGGTAATGTTTATTAGAAATTAATACCAAAGAACTGCCCCCTCAACTCAATAGGTTTTCATCCTGTGATGAATCGATCACAACATACGTGTTAAGCATTGACATCTGTTCTAATGATTTTATATTTTTAGAGTAAGTTTCCACATAAGACCATTGGAAATATTTTTGTTTGCATATTTGAGTAGAACCACCAGCTCATTTAGATTCACAAAATAGGTTTGCTACAGGATTTAGAGGAACATTGGCATTTTTAAAAATAATAAAGCTAAAAGTTAAGTTTTAAAGCAGTTGATTTTGGGAGCCTCAATAGTTTTGCTCAGATTTATTTTCAAATTTATTTTGCAGTGTTTAAAACATTTTAAATTTGGAAGTCCTCAACATTGAAAATTTCTCAGTTGCTATCAGTTTAACAACATTTTACTCACATTGTCAAACCTGTATTGAAGTATGCTAAAGGCATAATTTCTATATTGCTGAAAAATGCACTTTTTTGCTGCTATTTGCCTTTTACTTGAGGGCAATACAAGAAATACCATTGTAACACAACATTTGTATTATATGAAGAGTGCTAATTGGTTCGGAAATGGACTGTAATGGTAGAAGCATAGCTATGGAGAATGTACCAGTTAGATGATGACTTTTATTAAAAAAAAATCTTGGCAGTTGCCTTTTTAAACCACACACATTGACTCTGGTCAAGGCACTGTCCTGAGAAATGAACCAAACAATGATTGTAATCTGCTTTTGTTGAATTAAAACAGTATGTGTACATGTTCTTTCTGTCTGCAAAAAAGGCAGGGTCCTGTGTATTAATGCATGTAGCTTCCAGTGTGTGCAAGTGCATCATACTGTGAGCCTGACTGACAACCCTAAATTTTTGACAGCATAATTCTTGACACTCTGGATTGTTTAGCAAATGATGCCCACTCATAGCACTGCATCTACTAGTGGACACTATGCTTTGAGCATTGCAAGCGTAGCTGAGTGGGTACTGGCACTAATTTGCTTGTTGCAAACAACTTAATGGATTTGCTGTATGGCACAATCCATAATAAATAAGGCATAATTAATGTACGTTGTAACTCATTCACAGGAATCGGTTATAAGAATTGCGTGTGGACTGTTTCAGTATTCTATTGTAAATTCGTTCACTAATGAAGGAATGAGATCTTTCTGTACATCGCTGTCCCGATGTGGTTTTTCACTAAACAATTGTGAAATGTAAATCTTGTTATGATGAAGGGAATCACAGATGTAAATTTGCACAAGAAAGATCTTGCAGACAACGATGTGGCAAGTCGCCAGATCGTCAGAATGTATTAATTTTGAAGGATAAATATTGACCAGGACATCAAAAGAGCCACCTTGCTCTTCATGGAGTGCAATAGGATTTTTCACATGCAGACAGGGCCGTTCATTCCAAAGGACAGCCCCTCTGGGAGTACAGTGTGCTCTCAGTGCTGTACTATGTCACCCGGATTCTGCTCAAGTCCTGGAGAAGGACTTGAATTCACAGTCTCTGACTCTGTTAGAATGCTGCCAGTGAGTCAGTGCTGACGTAAGTGCACGGTGAAGTCTTGAACAGCTATCAAAATATTACGCCCAATGCAAAATGACATTTTACCAGCACATTTTATTAGGATTTTGCTATATCTATCACAATATTAAAAAAAAAACTTCTTGTAGAAAGAAGGTGACAAAATTCAGTTTTGCTGTAAAGGGATACGTATTTTTTTGTTGAAGCTTTTTGTCTTGCACTCGTCAGGGCATTCATAATAATACCAACTTTATAAAAGTTGATTTTCTGCTGCTCAACAGGAAAATGCTGATTGATTGACAGGTGGACTCTGGTAGGTGTATTTCCATGGAGAATGCACCAGTTAGTGTTGGTTGACAGTTAATAGCCAGGCTTTGTTTAGATTTTTAAATTTGTGCATTGCCCAGAGAAATGAACCAGTGAATGGCTATTTTGATGAATTAAAGCAGACTTAGTTCGTGTAAATGTTATTTCTGTCCACAAAGAAGAGGGCCCTATGTATTAATATAGGTATCTTGCAGTACATGCAAGTACACCATACTGCAAGCCTGACTAACCATCCTAAATTACAAGGTAGTGACTAATTAGAAACTTTGTTCAGTTCATTTTACTTCAGTAGACCACTGCCAGTTGCTAGATGTCTTGCAGTTTTCATAGAGTGGGGAAAACAATTGCACTTGGATAAAAAGGGGGAAGGGTGGCCCCAAGTATGTTCATGAAAACAATATTTTTAATTTTGGTCTTGTTTTATAACTTGGTTAATCGTAAATATCATATAATTTAATGCTGTCTATTTTACTCGGAATGAGGAAAAATGCTGTTTAATAATTTATTTAATTACTGCAAACTTGTACCAAGCTGTAGTCAGATTAACAGCAACTTGATCATGTGAAGTCTTTACCCCTTTCTATTCAAATGCCAGTTCTGTATTTTATAATCCTATGCAAAATCACTTGAAAATCCAATTTAAACGGTGCCCACTCAGTCTATAATCGTATCCCACATGACTATGTTTAACATGGTTCTTTTGACGTCGATGCACAAATGTTAATCCTTTTGCCACTATAGTAATCTTAAACAGTTTTTATTGCTGTCACTGCTCTTAGTTTAAAGTCCAGTCTGGTATGTTTGGGGAGGGGTGATTTTAATGTGAATTCCTTTCTTACCTACTCCACTCTGTGAAAGACTTCTTGTCTAAATATAGAGTTAACAGTTGTGATCTGAAAGCAGCAAATACATCTGTGAGAGATGTGCGCCAGAGGCGGTTCACTCTGTTTTATGTTTAACCAAAATAGATTTGCTTAGAAGGTGCATATTGTCAGTGTAAATATGGCAAGTTGAATGAACTTTTGGCATGCTTTTTTGGAAGGTTTAGCACCTGGTGTCTATAACTTCTCTTCACTGCTCAGTGTGCCCTCTCAAAATTTGAAATCACCCTTTAAATCATTGAAAGTCTAATTTAGTGGAGTAATCCCAGATATGGGAGAGAAAGTCTAAGTAATCCTGTCAGTGTCTTTTAAATAAGAATTGTTAGTGTTCTTCAACCTTGTAGGACATCTAATCCAATTTCATCAGATCAAATGCCTTAAGACTGCCAAATAGAAAGGGGGTTATGTGATGCTCGTGCTTTTGTTTGGTGTTTAATGAACAGAAGTGTCAGCAATCTGATGTGCAATTCCTGTGAGTAACCGAGTGCTTGGGTGCCAGGTTTCAGCAGTGGTACCATAACTACAATGTTTGCTTTCAGTGCAACAGTGGTTATCTTAGTTTCATTTCAAAGAAGCTGGTAGGTGATCCTTCTCTTAATTCAACATATGGAAGCAAGCACCTTTTCTCTCCTTGTACTAAAGTCATTGAACTTGCCTCTGTGGTTCTTCAGCTCCTAATATAATGCCCACTTATGCAATCTTCCTACTCCCTACTCTGTTGAAATTGAAAGTTATTACACAAAATCCTCCTCACCAGCAGTGGATAAGGGCACAGACTTACAGTGAATAACAAAAAAAAATACAGAAGCCGCTACAATATAAATTTTCCACTTTGAGGGACCAGACTGGAGTGGTCAGTGGAAATAACAAGATCGGGTCCAGGGTCAACCTCGTGGGTTTGCAGATCAACAAGTAGTAAGTCAGTGGATAATGAGGAGTGAATGTACACTATCTCCTCCTTTACTCACTTTTGCAGCATCTCAAAACTGTGATTCATCTCATTCTTCATCTTCAACATTTACATTATTTTATAGAAAATACAACACAGAATCAGGACTTTTGATCTAACAAATCCATCCAGATTTAGATCTTCCAGCTTTCATCATCCAACTCTAATTGGTATAACTCTCTATTCCCTTATCCCTTAATGCTTATCAAGCCTCTTTTTAAAAACTGTGCTATTTGGCTCAACCGTTCCTTGTGATCGTGAATATTCCCTTCCTCAAATCTTCAGCCTTCTTAAACTTGAGATTTGTGCTAACAATCTGTTATTTATTGATTTATTCTGTTTTCTAAATTCTTTTCCAGTGTATGCAATATCCTGCAGTATGAGCCTTTACGTCAGTCTTTCACCTGGGTGTCTGGAGGTGGAAACAGGAAAATGTTTACGGCTAAATTAGATAACATTTGTAATCTACAAGGAAGTCAAGTATTATGCAGAGGGACTGGCAGCGAAGTGGAGTTATGATCTATCAGATAATCCAGTCTAATTCAATGGTGGAACAGGTTCATTGGGTCATATAGCTTGTTCCTGTTTCTTAAATTCTTATGTCTCAATTTTAATTTTAGTGATCCCCTGCAACCATCAGAATGGCGAACACTGGGCAGAAATCATTCTGACAGTTGACTATATTAGTACTGATTTTCAATAAACCTTTAGAAAACACCATTAAAGTGAAATGCATTTTTAATTTAGAAAGTGAGTTGGAATTTTTGCCCAATTAAACTATTTTGTTGAGGTGGAATATATATACATTCTGACAATTTTATGGTATGCAGGGAGCTAGTAAACCTTCACCACTAGGACAAGAGTGTGAATGTCAATGAAAGTGTACTCACTTTGTTACTACTACATACTTTTGCTTTTAATATGATTAGTGATTGACTGGAAGTGTTTTAGACCGTATGCCTTGAATTACTACAAGCGTGGGAGGTTTCTATATACATTACAATTATATTTATGATTATTCAGAGCTAGTTGGACATACATGAGTAATTTATAAAGAATAATGTAATAAAACAAACACCCTGTGCTCCGTGCAAATATATAGGTAACTTGGGTATGATTTCCAATATAATGTCACCCGTGTTTAATTATAGTTTTATCTGACTTTAAACAAACAACAAGGTATGTAAGGTGCATTACCAACAATTAAGAAATCAAGCAGTTCTGAATTACAAATCATTTCAATCTACAATGCATGACTTTCAGATCAATACTGCAACATTACTTCTGCAAACCTGGATTGAAATGCACTCAGTGAAATCCCAACGTATCAGGTGCACAATAGCTACAAACTGATCTCACTCCATAATGAGGTCAGCCAATTTAAATATTTAGACAGCACTCCTAGTGAATGAGATGCTGGTAAGGTTCTCACTGGTTGAAGTGATGAAGTATTGGATAACAGCCATTGTTAAAACTGTTACTGGTTATCCTTAATAGGTTTGTGTAGTTTTTTTTTATACAATGCAGGCTGTGCTAATAGAATAGTGTCCTCAAACAACGTGTGACTTCAAATTTATGCACTGACTTCTCTTGAAGCACTTGTTTCAAATAAGCACTTGGTGTATTGAGTGTTGTTAAATGTTCCATATTTATTGTGGAGATTTCCCTGATACCACATAGCAGTGTGTTCTTATGGTATGCACTGTCTGGAAATGTGGTGGAGGCACATTGAGTTGAGGTTTCCAAGAGAAAATTGGATGATTATTTGGATAGAAATACTGTGTAAGGGATATGAGGAAAGGCAGGAGATTGGCAATAAGTGTGCTTATCAAAGAGTTAACACAGCAACGATTGGTTGAATGGGCTCTTTCAGCATAACCCATTTCTCCACGATAGCCGGCACTTTACGATTGGCGTTTCTCCCACCAAGTAACATCCTGTTGGACATCATTGATTCAAAAAAAACTTGAACATAACTTGGATCAGCTATTGTTGCTAGGTAAGATCAAAAATGAGCTGTTTTTGAAGTATGAGTTAATTCCTGACTCCCAAAGTTTTTTAACCACCTTTTGAAGGCACAGGTTAAAGGTTTAGTGGAGCAGTGTTCAGTTGTTTGGGGAATGCAACTTCAAAATGTATGTCTAGTGACTTATGCATCAGTCAGTTTAATGTGGGCCCTGTTCAGTCCATGTTTCCTATCATCAATGTAGAAAGGTTTCTTTCCCCCCTTGCGGGAGAGTCTAGGCCCAGAGGCCAGAATCTCAAAATAAGGGGTTTTGAGATAGAGGTGAGGAGGAATTTCTTTTCTGTGTTGTGAATTTGTGGAGTTTTTAACAAGGGTATTGAAGAGGTTCAGTTGTTAAGTATATTCGAAGCTGAGAGACACATTTTTAAGCAATAAGGGAATAGAGGATAATGAGGGAAAAGGTGGGAAATTAGAGTTCAGGATTATTAGATCAGCCATGATTTCATTGAGGTGGCAGAGCAGTCTCAAATGGGCTGTCTTTGCTTCTATATTTTATAGTCTTATAGTATTCTTACTAAAAGTGAGAATGAAATAATCTCTGGAAATCCAAAATAAAGCAGTGCACACCTTTGCCTTGCTACATTATGCAATTATGCTGATCTTTCTTGAGGCTGTTCCCAATCTGGTTGATGCTGTGTAGTTACAACATTCAAACTCTTCATAAGAATATTTTTTCAAACTTAATCTGACTTCAGGCCCACGTACATCCAACAAACTTTTTTGAAATTCTTGCTCAAGTTTAATAGACTTAACAAATCCCACAATTATCAAAAACACTTAATAACATTGCAAATGAAACAATTTCACAATTTTCTTTAAAAATTGCTAATTAGCCCTCTGTTCCAATGTTGATAGATCCTTTAAGAAATTCCAGATGTGATTATGGTGGGGAGGAGAAAACCACTTGGAAGGGGGAGATTGGCCATTAACTGCCTTGGAACATGCAACTGCAAAGCTTCAACTACTCACCCTCCTGACCCCAACTTTGGAAAGTCCTGGTATAAGTCTGTTGAGGGGAAGTGAAATCAACATTTAAGGGAGAAGGAAATTGATGGTTACAATGGTTCAATTAAATGGGGAAAAAAAAGTTAGGAAGTTTGAATGGAGAAAAACACTGGTCTAAACTGTTTAGGCTGAATGGCTGTTTCTCTATCATATATTTTGGGCCCATCCATCTTTCAGCTGCTTCATCAATGACTTTCTTCCAACATAAAGTCAGAAATGTGGGTGTTTGCAGATGATTGCGCAGTGTTCAGCACCATTTGTCACTCCTGTGATAGTAAAGTAGTCTTTGTCCATATGCAACAAGAACTAGCCAACATTCAGGCCTGGACTGATATGTGGCAGATAATATTTGGGCCAAGCAATGACTGTCTCCAACAAGGGAGATTCTAATGATTGTCCCTTGACATTCAGTAGCACTACCACTGCTGAATTCACAGTTAATATCCCTGGGGGTTATCATTGATTTGAAACTGATCTGCACCAGCTATATGAGAGCAGAGAGATGGGGGTTGGCCATTAACTTCTTCGTAACTTGTAACTACTTCGGAATTTGCAACCGCAAATTTCATGTACCTACTTGCTCTCCTCACAGAATTCCTGGCCATATGACTATTGTGATTACAAGTGCAGGTCCAAGGCTAGGAATTATGAGGTGTAACTCCCGTCTTGTCTCCCTGATGCCTGTCCATAATCTTAAAGGCGCAAGTCACGAGTCTGACGGAAGACTCACCACATGCTCAAATAAAGCAACAGCCCTAATGCTTGACACCATCCAAGACAAAGCAGTGCATTTGATTGGCACCACATCCAACTCCTTCAGTCTTCACTGTCTTTACGACTGCAAAGTGGCAGCAGTGTATACTATCTACAAAATGCACTGCAGTAACTAACCAAGATGAATCCTGGGCACATTCAAAATCTATGGCCTGTGCTATCTCGAAGGACAAAGACGGCAGATTCATTGGAATACCACCTGTATTCACCCCTCCCAACCAGTAGTGAGGACGAGGGGGACCTGATCACGCTGTTGTGAGTGATGGGAAGTCATAAGGGCGGAAGCACAGGTGATAGGTTGGATGCGTTTGAGGGCCCTGTCGACCACAGTGGGCCGGAAGCCCCAGTCAAGAAAGAAGAAAACCATGTCAGTAGCATTGTTTTGGAAGGTGGCATCATCTGAACAGATATGACATAGGCAAAAGAACTGGGAGAAGGGCATGGAATCCTTGCATGACGTGGGGTGTGAAGAGCTGTAATGAAGGTAGCTACAGGAGTCAGTGGCTTTGTAGTGAATGGTAGTGGACAGTTCATTCACTAAAATGGAGACTGAGAGGTCAAGGAAAAGAAGGGAAGTGTGGGAAATGGACCATGTGAAAGTTAGAGGGGTGGAAATCGAGGCAAAATGATCAACTTTTCAAGTTTCATGTAGGAGCAGAGAGCGGCACCAAAACAGTCGTCGATGTCTTGAGAAAAAGAGTTGTGGGGGGATAGCAGTATAGGACTGGAACAAGGATTGTTCCACATACTCCACAAAAGGCAGGCATAACGCACAACCACGTGGGTGCCCATAGCCACTCCTTTGACATGGCAGAAGTGAGATGAATTAAAGGAGAAATTGTTCAGTGAGAGAACAAGTTCAGCTAAGTGGAGGAGATTGGTGGAGACTTGTCTGGAAAAAGCTGAGAGCTGTCAGACCATCCTGGTGTGGAATGGAGATGTAGAGGGATTGGACATCCATGATAACCAGGAGGCAGTTAGGGTCAGGGAACTGGAAATTGTCTATGTGGCAGGGGGCATTAGAAGAATTACAAATTTAGGGGGGCAGGAACAGGCTAATATGATGAGCTTACTGGGGCAGTCCAGTTTGTGGATTTTGAGGAGGAAGTAGAAGCGGGCTGTCCTGGGTTGGGAAACAATACCACCTATGATCCCACCAGCATCCACATCCAGAAGATCATCGGATGCCATTTCCACCACCTCCAGCAAGATACCACCACCAGGCACCCATTCCCCTCCCCTCCCTTGTCTGCCTTCCGCAGGGACCGTTCCCTCCAGGACACCCTGGTCCACACTTTCTTCACCCCAAACACCTCCCCACAGCCCTACGACACCTCCTATAACTGATGAAGGTGCAACACCTGCGCATTTACCTCCTCTCTCCCCAGAATCGAAGGGCCCAAACATAGCTTTCAGGTGAAGCAACACTTCACCTGCACTTCCAAGAATCCAGTCTACTGCATTCGCTGCTCATAATGTGGTCCCCTCTACATTGGGGAAACGAAGCTGAGACTTGGTGACCACTTTCCAGAACATCAACGTTCTGCTCGCAGAAAAGACCCTGAACTACCTGTTGCCTGCCACTTCAATGCACCACCTTGCTCCCTGGCTTGCTACAGTGTTCCAGTGAAGTCCAACGCAAGCTGGAGGAACAACACCTCATTTTCCGCTTGGGGACCCTCCAGCCCTCCAGACTCAATATTGAGTTCAGTAGTTTTATGGCCTAAACTCTCGCATGTCCCAGCCCCTTACCCCTCGTTACCACACAGCCTGCCATTACACACCCCCTGTTGTTAGTCACTAACAGTCCCCATTAACAACTACTCACTCCCCCAGCCTGATTGTTAGCAACTCCTTTGTCTGTCCAACTGTCTTTCTCTCTCTTTGGGCTCTATCCTGTCATTTACTCCCTACCCCACCCACCTCCCTATTTTCTCCATAGAAACTTACATTTTCCCAGCCACCATCAGTTCTGAGGAAGTGTCACCGGTCCCGAAACGTTAACTCTGTTTTCTCCTTCACAGATGCTGCCGGACATGCTGAGCTTTTCCAGCAACTTTGTTTTTGTTCTTGACTTACAGCATTGCAGTTCTTTTGATTTTTATTTGGGAAACAGTAAGGCTGGAGACAGTGGGGGGAAGCTGTCCAGACACAGTGAGGTCAGTAACAGCCCTGACAACAGGGCTTGATGTTCAGATATGGAATCATGGTCCTGGGGACGTAGGAAGAAGTGTTGGTGTGAGCCTCTGCAACGTAAATTTGGTTTCTGCTCTGTCTTCTACAATGAGTGTTAGTAACTGAGTGTATTTTTTTGCGACGGTTTTCTTCACCAAACAATAGGTATTGTTTTATCGTGCAATGACTCTTAAATGCGAGCATGCAGCAGAATCCGACCATAGTCAGCAATAGAACATAGAACAATACAGCGCAGAACAGGCCCTTCGGCCCTCGATGTTGCGCCGCCCTGTGAACTAATCTAAGCCCATCCCCCTACACTATCCCATCATCCATATGCTTATCCAAGGACTGTTTAAATGCCCCTAATGTGGCTGAGTTAACTACATTGGCAGGCAGGGCATTCCATGCCCTTACCACTCTCTGAGTAAAGAACCTGCCTCTGACATCTGTCTTAAATCTATCACCCCTCAATTTGCAGCTACGCCCCCTCGTACTAGCCGACGTCATCATCCTAGGAAAAAGACTCTCACTGTCACCCCTATCCAATCCTCTGATCATTTTGTAGGTCTGTATTAAATCCCCTCTTAGCCTTCTTCTCTCCAATGAGAACTCCAAGTCCCTCAGTCTTTCCTCATAAGACCTTCACTCCAGACCAGGCAACATCCTGGTAAATCTCCTCTGCACCTTTTCCAATGCTTCCACATCCTTCCTGTAATGGGGCGACCAGAACTGTATGCAATATTCCAAGTGAGGCCGCACTAGCGTTGTGTACAGTTGCAGCATGACATCACGGCTCCGGAACTCAATCCCTCTACCAATGAAACCCAACACACCGTATGCCTTCTTAACAGCACTATCAAACTGGGTGGCAACTTTCAGGGATCTATGTACCTGGACACCAAGATCCCTCTGCACATCCACACTACCAAGAATCTTTCCATTGACCCAGTATTCTGCCTTCCTATTATTCTTCCCAAAGTACATCACCTCGCATTTATCTGCATTGAACTCCATTTGCCACTATTCAGCCCAATTCTGCAGTTTATCCAAGTCTCCCTGCAACCTGCAACATTCTTCCACACTGTCCACCACCCTACCGACTTTAGTGTCATCTGCAAACTTACTAACCCATCCACCTATGTCTGCGTCCAAGTCATTTATAAAAATGACAAACGGCAGTGGTCCCAAAACAGATCCTTGTGGCACACCACTAGTAACCGGACTCCAGGCTGAATATTTTCCATCAACCACCACTCTTTGCCTTCTTTCAGAAAGCCAGTTTCTAATCCAAACTGCTAAATCTCCCTCAATCCCATGCCTCTGCATCTTCTCCAATAGCCTACCATGTGGAACCTTATCAAAGGCTTTACTGAAGTCCATGTACACCACGTCAACTGCCCTACCCTCATCCACATGCTTGGTCACCTTCTCAAAAAACTCAATGAGGTTTGTGAGACACGACCTGCCCTTGACGAATCCATGTTGACTATCTCCAATCAAATTGTTGCTTGCTAAATGATTATAAATCCTATCTCTTATAATCCTTTCCAAAACTTTTCCTACAACAGATGTAAGGCTCACTGGTCTATAATTACCTGGGTCATCTCTACTGCCCTTCTTGAACAAGGGCACAACATTTGCAATCCTCCAGTCCTCTGGTACTAAACCTGTAGACAATGACGACTCAAAGATCAAGGCCAAAGGCTCCGCCATCTCCTCCCTAGCTTCCCAGAGAATCCTCGGAAAAATCCCATCGGGCCCAGGGGATTTAGCTACCTTCACACCTTCAAGGATTGATAACACCTCCTCCTTACTAACCTCAATCCTTTCAAGTCTAATAGCCCGTATCTCAGTCTTCTCCTCTACAATATTCTCCTTTTTCCTGAGTGAAAACAGATGAGAAATATTTGTTTAGCACCTCTCCGATCTCCACAGGGTCCACACACAACTTCCCACTTCTGTCTTTGACTGGCCCTATTCTTACCCTAGTCATCCTTTTATTCCCCACATACCTATAGAAAGCTTTAGGGTTCTCCTTAATTCTACCTGCTAATGACTGCTCATGTCCCCTCCTTGCTCTTCTTAACTCTCTCTTTAAATCCTTCCTAGCTAATCTGTAACTCTCCATCGCCTCATCTGAACCATCTCGTCTCAATGTCACACAAGCCTCCCTCTTCCGCTTAACAAGAGATACAATTTCTTTTGTAAACCAAGGTTCCCTTACCTTATCACTTCCTCCCTGCCTGACAGGGACATACCTATCAAGGACACGCAATGTCTGTTCCTTAAACCCGCTCCACATTTCGATTGTCCCCATCCCCTGCATTTTGCTACCCCATTCTATTCCTCCTAAGTCTTGCCTAATTGCATTATAATTGCCCTTCCCCCCTCTATAACTCTTGCCCAGTGGCATGTTCCTGTCCCTTTCCATTGCTAAACTAAACGTAACCAAATTATGGTCACTCTCTCCAAAGTGCTCACCTACCATCAAATCAAACACCTGGCCTGGTTCATTACCAAGTACCAGATCCAGTGTGGCCTCCCCTCTTGTCGGCCCTTCGACATACTGTGTCAGGAAACCCTCCTGCACACATTGGACAAAAACTGATCCATCCGACGTACTAGAGTTATAGCATTTCCAGTCAATGTTGGGGAAGTTAAAGTCTCCCATAATGACCACCTTGTTCCTTTCACTCGTGCCCAGAATCGTTTTACCGATCGTCTCCTCCACATCCCTGGAACTTTGCGGAGGCCTATAAAAAAACTCCTAGCAGTGTGACCTCTCCTCTCCTGTTTCTGACCTCAGCCCATACCACCTCAGTAGACGAGTCCTCGTCAAAAGTTCTTTCAGCAATACTTTTATTTTAAACAGAAAAGCAAGATTCTAACAAAAGACACCCATTGAAAGGCTAACATGATGTGTTTGGAGTAATTCCTTCCCCTATTATAAATTTCAGCTATAATACATACTACAATAGCATTGCTAGCGACTGAAAATCTATTGATGGGTAACTGACGTAGACTAATACAATAAGTTCTATTCGGAGTCTGCTTGTTGAGCTAATTAAGCTCTTTGCTGTCACACATCTTTTAAAATAATTATTTGTCTAATCTAGAACTTAGTCATTGTTTTTTGAATCCTGTTAAATTAATATGGTTATGCTTCCTTTTGAAGTGGCATATATTTAGTTCCACTGACTCCTTGATGGTAAATATTTGAGCTGTGCAGACCAGGGATATCTTAGATTCAGTGGTTCAGCTGTTCTAAGATCATTGATGTTAACTGTAAGCTCTTGATGCCTTGGCATGCAGTGGGAATAAGCGGGCCAGGTCTCTTGATCTTGTATATGATATAATGAGCCTTGCTAGTGGCCTGACTAGATGCTGAAGTAAGCATAAGATTGAGATCAACAGTGATGTTCATATGGTGAATGCCTGCAGTTGAATACTGGTGATTTGAAGTCCTGAAGTTTTCATAGGCTAGAAAATTGTCAGAGGAAGAGAAGAAATCCTATTGAGGTGATTTAACAAAACTCTTGCACTTGAGTGTCTAATCAGTAAAGATTGCAGTAAAGCAAAAAAAAATTAATATAATCTGATTTGAAAATCAGTCCTAGAATATAACCTCAGAGATAGTAAGACCTGCTGTTGCTGGAGTCTGAGATAACACCGTGTGGAGCTGAACGAACACAGCAAACCAGGCAGTGTCAGAGGAGAAGGAAAGCTAACGTTTCAGGTCGGGACCCTTCTGAAGAAGGAGAGAGGGAGAAGGGAGCTCGGAAATAAATGGGGTGGGGGGTGGTGGTGAGCACTAAGGGCTCAAATAAATACAGAGGAGGGAAGGTGCTCAGAACCGAAACTTCAGCTTTCCTGCTCCTCGGAAGCTGCCTGGCTTGCTGTGTTCCTCCAGCTCCACACCTTGTTATCTAGAGTATAACCTGTCTGTTTTTAACCTTATTTTATAGTTATAAGCATTACTGAAAAAGCATCATTTTATATTAACAATGGCCTTCCTTTCTTTGACAAGTAGACATATTTTCCTTTCTTTTTGCAGGAAGATAGTGATCCTTCCATCCATGAAAGTCTGAGTACAGAAAACACTCTTTGGGCCAGCACCGTAGTAGCCTCTGGTGAGCATGTTATTTGGTTACTTGCGCCACACGACCTGATATTGACACAGCATGTAACTCGTTGCATTTTATGGTATTACTTTCAAACAAGAATGAATATAAGATTTTGTAAAATAAAAACCATTTGGAGATAGCTTGTATATTGACGGTAGATTTGTCCAGTTGCTGTTCAATATTGGTTTACAGAAAATTATTTTAAATGTTACGCATGCGTTTTGAAAATGCAATGTGGTAACTGAATTAACTATTTTAAGAAATTGATCTTAATTTTTCTTTCTCTGTATTTAATTATGAATGCCACAAAATATTTAGACAACCTGGTCAATCAAACACGAAGCACTGTGTTTTCCAGGGAGGCTCATTGTCAACTGGTTAACTGTCTACATTGCCGGTTTCCATGTCTGAGGGGAAACCCAATGCAAGGTGCCCCTGGCTCATGAAACAACAATAATCAGTATTTAAGCACTTTTCTACAATGTTGCCTTGATGACGGTTCAGCATTTGTCATTTGTTTTGTTTAAATCGAACACAAATTTGCTGTGAGTTTTATCCAGCATGTACTTGTTGTTTTCACAATTTCTTGTCTTTATCCACATCTGTCATTGTTCTGTAACGTCATCTATCCTATCTTTTGTGATCTTCTCCAGATCTACAGCAGTACAAAATCTCTGTGCTTCTTTAGATCTAGCCTCTTGCATTTCTTCAGTTTTAAGCATTACACTGTTATTTGCTGTGTTTTTGAATATCTGGACCCTAGGTGCTGCAATTTCTTCCCTTTATCTCTTGACTTCTTTCTTCTCCTTTTAAGTTGTTATTTAAGCCATACCTCTTTAACCAAACACTTGGTCACCTATCTTAAAGGTTCCTTATATGGCTTAATATCAAATTTTAATTGATTATATTCCTGCAAAGCCTTGTTCATTTTGCTGTGTTGGTGGTGCTACTTAATCTCAAGTTGTTAGCGTACAATTGTGTTTTCTGGCAAATATCAAAAAATGTCATCTGGTGTTCCCAAGATCTCAGAGTTAGTGTTCAGCTCTGTTCGGTTTTAAACTGAATCTTGTTTAGCCATTTTGTCCAGTTATTTATCTTGTGCATAATTGTGCAAGTACATAGATTTCTTGCTTTTGAATTATGGTTTGTGCGAAATATATCATAAATGTTTTCATCTTATGGACCTGTTACCTTCCACCAGGATAATCCATGTCACAAGATATCCAAATAGTTTAAAAACTGGAGATCTGCACTTCTTGCATTTTTAGAATTGAGGGCTACACTTTAAAGTTGCAGTTTTGTTCTGCTACTTTGGAATCAGGATACCCAACCAGGAAATTTCTAAATAAATTCCACTTGAGTGGAAGAAAAAGAAAGCTTTGCTTGTTTGCAACATCTTACACATTTTAAAACATCATGAAATATTCTGAATTAATCATGTTGGGCATGATAAATTGCAAAGGGGAACTTGTGTTCAGACTGGTGCTTTAACAGTCAAGATGAAGTGTTGTCGCCTTGAGCATATTGCAATTGAAGTCACCCAGACCCAGCCCAATAATTAAGTAGATAACAAATTTGATTAGGGGAGGATAAATTCAACTTGGGAATGTTCTATCAATGGTAGCTTCCCTGAGCCTGCTATGGGAAGTAAGGAGCGAAGTTAGCAATAAATCTCTGAATACTGGAAAAAGATTTGATGGGACATTGAAATGAGAAAACAATTTGTTTAGGATGGTCTTGTTGAATTTCTTTATTTTCAAAAAGCATTAACTCCCAAGACTTGTTGCTGTTTTTCATTCAAAAATGTTTGGTTTCACACTAACTTACATTAATTCCTTTAGGGAAGGAAACTGTCACCCTTACCTGGTCTGACCTACATGTGATCAACTTAACTCTAAGCAATTAAGGATGGGCAGTAAATGCTGGACTGGATAGTGACAGCCACAACTTGTAAATGAATATAAGAAAATTAGAAATTGCTATTATTTTTTGTCGTTCCTGTAATCTATCTCCAAAGCTTTTACAGTTATCCTTTCCAGGAGCTGAATTCCTTTTGCATATTTAAGCATATTAGTAGATCAAGTTCTCATCCTGGGAGTACCTCTTGCAAGATTTCTCCAGTCTATAACATTTGTTTGTTACCGTTATGGTTATCTGCCTCTGTAGTTGGGATAGGAAAGTCATCTAGATTGAAACGTTACCTTGCTTTCTCTCTGTGGATGCTGCCTGACCCACTGTGATCTCCAGCATTTTTTGTTTTCAGTTCTTTTATTGCTTTCTCCATATTCCTTTTATTTCTGGAGTACTTAAGAACATCACAAGAAGTGATGGTGTAGGATTTCTAAATGGATTATGCTTTCTACTGACCAGCATTTGAACTCAAAAGTTCAAATTGTATATTAGAATAATAGATTTGAACATTGAAATATCAAATATCTTTAACTTTCTTTCCAATTCATTCGCCAACAATGACCATTTTGTTATAACTAATCCAGGTCCTTGTCTCTGGAAGTCACTAGATGATACCATGATTCTAGCTCTACATATAACTAAGAAATTGGCTTCGTTGCTCCACTAAATGGATCTCCCTTCCAATCAATTTATTTTTTTGCCCAGGCAAATTCTGCATCTACTTTGTCTCTTTTCCTGATGTCCTACTTTTAAATAGTGAAGGATCTTAGTGCATGGCCATCCAACTTCAGTTTTAGTACCTCATGGCCTTTAGGAAAGCATCCGATTATAAAATGTGCAGCACTTATTAGAAGAAACTTCTCAGTCAGTTTCTGAACCCTCTCTCTCTTTTGCAGAACGCTTGGGAGTACTTGAGTATTTTCATCTCGTAGATGTTATCTTGAAGCCATGTTGCATGCATGTCGTGGTGAAGCATTCTGTTTATTAGATCAATTTCTGCTAGCCACTGCAATGGACTTGAAGTTTTAGTTCATCATGCAACTCTTGATGCAAGATTGAGATCTTGATGATTCCTAAACACACATGTAGCTGTTGAGTTTTCCTTTCTCTTTACCACATTTGGTTGCTAATTTGGAAAGATGACTTTTCTTAATTTCAATGGAAGTGCTTCCAGAAGAATGAAACTGATATTGTTTGGATACGTCAGCTTGCAAGCTGAAATATTTGGTCTGTATGCCTTGCTGTATGAATCCTACAGTTACTTGTATTAATGTAACTCGTTTATCAAAGTAAAATATCCAAAAATGCTTCATGAGTGGGTAATCTGGCGATAATTGAGGTAAGCCAAAAGAAGATGGATGGTTTTCAATAGCATTTTAGAGGAGAAAAAGGTGATAAAACAAATTTGGGGAAAAGGTTCTAGCACTGGTGACCTATACAACAGGTGACATGGCCAACAAAGTCACAATATGCAAGAAGCCATAGTTGGCAGGATTCTGAGAATTGTAGGTCTAAGATGGTTTCAGAGTTGGAACAGGATGAGCCCCTGGAGGAATTTTCACATTAGGCTCAGAATTTTAAGGTTGAAATCAGAATTCATTGTAGATCAGTAGCCAAAAGGGTGATGGGTAAACATGGCTTGGTGTGAATTAGAATGCTGGCAGCAAAAGTTTGAACCAACCAAAAGTTAGAGGGTAGAAGATGGAGGCTAGCAAGAGCATTGAAATAGTTAATTCTGGATGAGAATTTCAGCAGTAGATGAGTTAAGACTGGGGGGAGTCGGGGTGGTGGAGATGAAAATATAACAGAATTTGGCGTACATGATTTATGCGACAGAAAAAACACGGAGTGAAAAAATGTCCTTGGAGTTTTGAGTTCTGTAAAATTGAATAAAAGTTCAAAACTAGCCTTGAAATAAAATCACCTGTGTTCTGCAGTTAGTGTAATGCTTAAACAGAAATGTCAATAAAGGGAGCATTGGAAAGATACAACACATCAACTGTAGCATTAACTTTTGTTTCTCAAGTGTTGCCTGTTAAACATAGAAACATAGAAAACAGGAGCAAGAAGAGGCCATTCAGCCCTTCAAGACTGCTCTGCCATTCAGTATGATCATGACTGATCATCCAACTCAGTGTCCTGTTCCCACTTTCTCCCTATATATATCCTTTGATCCCTTTAGCCGAGAAACTATATCTCACTTCTTGAAAACATTCAATGTTTTGTCCACAACCACTTTCTGTGGCAGAGAATTCCACAGGCTCACCACACTTGAAGACATTTCTCCTCATCTCAGTTCTAAATGGTTTAGCCAGTATCCTTAGACTGTGACTTTTTGGTTCTGGACTCCCCAGTCTCCAGTGACATCCTTCCTGCATTTACCCTGTCTAGTGCTGTTAGAATTTTAGATGTTTCTATGAGAAGCCCCACTTCCGCCACACTCCCCACCATTCTCCTGAGCCAGTTTCTCCTCATACATCGGTCTTGCATTGCAGGAGTCAGTGTGGAAAACCTTTGCACTCCCTCCATAGCTAGAACATCCATTATCATCCTTCAAGATTTCCTTGAAAGATTTTCTAGTCCTTTTGCCTAATACAGCCTCACATTTATTTGTATGTTATTTACAAATGGTGTTTTCAGTGGAACTGTAATATTATTTCTCAGAAGGCATTTATTTACAACACAGCTTTAGATTTCTTTTAAACTTCCGGCTGTTTGAATCCAATTGTACCATACATTTTTAGTTATTGCAGATTAACATACACTTTTAATGTTCATTTCTGTATAAATCAGGAGTGCTTTGTCCAATCCGTAAAATTGACACATTACACTTGTATGGCATGTCTGATTAGAAGTATTTTGAGGTTTGTTCATCGCTTAGTGCATATAGCAGAGCTTCACTCCAATTTTCAATTATTGGAATAGTGGATTTGGCACTTTATTCCTCTGTTGGGGAAGCATTAACATACTTGGATGGCTTATTATAACTGATTAGTTGAAACAAATGCTGAGCGAATCTATTTCACATTTACATTGCTATATTATACTTGAGGTTTGCTTTGTAATATCCAAAAGGGACATTCTTATATCAATATACCACTTATGCCTTATTAATAAACCTTTCAGAAAAAGCATCAACTAATAAAAATTCTAATGGGACCCATCGTGTGGATTTATTGCATCTTATTTTTCCACTGTGCATTGAACCCTCATATACTTACATTAGTCTGGTGTTAGTGATCCTCCACAGTATTGATTTGTGGCCTGTCTCCTCTTTAATTGCTGGCACAGAGGCTATCGGAGCTGAAGGTTTTGAGGTGTTCCCCATGCAATTCCCTAAGCACTCTTCCCTAACCTGACCTTGACCCGCAGATTGACCTCTATGTGGTAGCTGTGTGTCTAAACAGGATTTTCTCTGTAACTATCAGGGAAATTCATAAATTCTCAGAGCATTAAGATATATTTTTGCAGACATACTATGCCTAAAGAAAATTAACCCTCAGATTATTGTGCATATCATAAGTACTAGAGGCCAAAAGAGAAGAGTTAAGTGATTTTTGTGGTATAATTGCAGAATACTCCTGACATTTTTATTTGGTTGATAAGACAATAAGCTATATATTTTTCCAACCTTTGTGAGTATTACTTTTCGAGCAATGTATATAAATATATGCCTTAGTGTGTTTCATGCAATTATGTTTATTGTTCAGAGGGCAAATAAAGGTCAAAGAAACTGGTGTGTTTCATAGCTTGTTAACATGGGAAGGTTGAAATTCTGAATTGTTAACGACATTCATTGTGATCCTGGTCTATCTCTACTGTAATTTAGTACCTTTAATGAGTTGTTTGCTAATTCTTACCCTCCTAACTGCCAAACATGATTCACTGAATCTTCTTTTATTCCTCTGTGTTCCAAATGAGTTCAGATTTTTTTAAAAAATGAGCTCTTTCTATGTGCTATTGGATACATATTCTAACAGCACTTTTGAAAATATATGCCTTAGGAAAAATTGAAAATTACGCTGAAATAATAGCAATGAATAAGAAGTGTAATTGACGCATAAAATATGGTTGTTGGTAAATTAATCCCTGTTGAGTGTCTCCGCTTTCCATTCTGTAAAGGATCTTTTCTATTTGCATTTTTTTGCAGTTTTCAGATATGGCTGCAAAATTTAACATTAAATTTTTCAATGTGAGTTTTATATTAATACGATATAACCCATTATTTTGGCATTCCAATTGAATTTGACAACTCTTGATTCAGAGAGAATTTTAATTATAGTTTTGTTTTAAACAGGTACTGTGATAGGGGTGGTAATTTATACTGGAAAAGAAACTCGCAGTGTAATGAATACTTCCAATCCCAAAAATAAGGTGAGTTCTAGGATCATTGAGAAGGAACTTCTATCTTTGTTCATTGCGTTAATAAAATTTAGCCAATTAAGTTAATCTCTGTTGTGTTTCAAATTTGTGCCAAGCAGGTTCTCTCTTCTATGCCCATTTACTCTTCTTTTTGACAAGTTTAGTTTACGTTATCTTTTTTGTGCACAAACTGTTGCAGCTCAGAAATCAAGTTTCCAAATGCATAATTTGCCTTGAGACAGCAGCCACTTCACAAATTGAGTACAATGTCAAACACGTTAAAGCATAACAAGATGGTAACTTGTGAATACCAAATAGATTCTTAATGAGTGAATTATATTGACCTGAGAGGAACAAGATTGAATCAAATTCAACATTTTAAACTCCTTTTTGTTTTGATGTTTGCTGTAGGCTATCATCTGCAATCATTCTGTTGGTGGATTTTTTTTGGCTCTTATTTAAAGGCAAGAATGATTTAGGTAGGCATAGAAAAATGGAATTTACTCAAAAGTGACCTAGCTTAACATAATTGATCAAAGTGATTTGTACACTTACCCAATTGAAATCCATTTTATAGATTAAGAATCTTAACCAGATGCGGTGATGGCTTTAAGGACCTTCCGGTATCAATATTACTATTGCATTTACAGTACTCCTGTTCTGAATTCATTTAATTGTGTTATTTTCATTTATTGTTTAAGTAGTTGCCCATAATGACATGCTGTTCTCTACATTAAAAAGATACAAAAGTGCCTTTCTTGCTTGAAACCAAAATGCAACACTATATTATCTTCTGAACAACATTGTGTAGGCTTGTAGAGCAACCTGAAAACTCCAAGCCAAACTGGAGACACCTACAGTTTTTTTCCTTTTAACAGCTAATTCCTTTTAAGTAGTTTCATAATGTTCAATACCTTGTTCATTTTCAGAAAATTAATTTCAAGATCTCAAATTATAATTTTATGAATGGTGCAAGCACCTACGTTAATCTAAAAACAATATTTTATCATGTTTAATGCAGTTGTATATTTATCGACAAGTGGAAGTAATGTTGCATACTTGATGAAAATTTATTTCATTGGGCATATCAGAAAGACAGTATATCTCATCAATTGTGACAAACAGTTTCATAGTATTAATTGTCATAAGTTATTCTAAGCGTGGATCCCTGTGAAAGGAGTGATAATACAAATTGCCTGCAGCACTTATTGTAAGCCCTAGAGCATATTGATTTGTTTTTCTAATAAAAAGATGCTTTCAACTGCCTCTGACACAGAGGTAGGTACTGTGAGTCATTGTGTGAATAATAATGGGATGTATCATTATGCTTTCCTTCAGACTAGCATTGTTAGCTCTGAACAATATCAGTTTCCTTCAAAATTTGCCTTGCATTGTAAGGATCTATATGGTCATTATTTTTAACAAGTATAATTGTGACATGAAGTTAAAATAATCTACAAATAACACGATAATATATTTAGATTGCTTGCTGATTTTTAAAATAAAGCTGTTTGTGCCAATTAGCATAATACTGCTCCTGGTAAACCCTACATAAGCTTTGCTAAGCAGCAGAATTTTAGCTGTTATATCAGACATGCCACATACAGTGCTGAATAAAGTGAGCACTATTATTCAAGCACGCTGACCACTCAATACTTGGTAATGTCCTTACTGAGATTAGTCCTAACAGTAGGACACTGTTCAGAAACAATAAGTATTTACGTTAATTAAAAATATGACAGTTGCAGTGAATTGCAAATGTTGCAGCAATAAAATACTTGCTACCTGTTTATTGAATTTTGCCTCTTAGTGATTTAGCCTTGTACTGTACTTAATTTAAAGTGATTGTTTTTACTCTGACGGAGCATGGACTTTTGTCCATGCCATTGTATTAGCCCTTAGAATATTGGATTCCCCTCTTGGCTTATGTAAAATATTTCATTATCTTGCAGGCTTCAATTTATTGAAATGTAAATAATTCTAATTTTTTTTCTTGAAAGAAATATCAACTCCAGTCTTCAAAACCAAACTCTCTTATATTTGGTTCATTTGTCACAGTGGTCATGAGAGTGTTAACCCTGCAGCTTTAGGAGCATCTGTACATTGAACATGAAAACTGACGTATCCTATTTCCACTCTCAAGTACTTTTGGTGTCAACATTTTATTTTCAAGTATTGATACTGTGTTTATGACAATAGCTATTAAGGTATTGTCATCTATTAAATTTTTTTGCAACTGCTGGGGAGTTGAGCTGCCTGTTTTCACCACTGTCAAATCCAGAGTTCTTTGCATACTTTTTCTGACTTAGATCATTCTGGAGTGATTTTTCAATAAGAATGAGCATTTAAGAGTCAAGGTGTTGCTTGTAACAGAGCCTTGTAGATCAATGATCACATGGGTAATTGGGCAATGGGATTTCCCATGAGTTAAGACATGGGCAGCAGTTTTGAATGACCTCAAGTTTACAGTTGGTAAAACATGGGAGTCTAGCGAGGCGTGCATTGCAGTAGTTGAACCTAGAATGTAACAAAAGCATGCATGGCAGTTTCTGCAGCAATTAAGCTGAGATCAGCAAAGTTGAGTGATGTGTCCGAGGTAGAAATACGCAGTCTTACTGATGAGAAAAGTGAGAGGTTGGAAACTCTTTTGGAGACTAACTTGAGACCAAGGGACCACAAATGTGTGAACAGAATGGCTCAATGTCATACTGTAGCCAAGGAGGAAGATGGAGTTGACAGCTAGGCATTAGATTTTGCAGTTTAAATGGTACACAGTTAAGTGTATCCATCCAGGTAAAACAGCTTAATTTACTCTAAGACAGTTATGTCCATTTGACAGAACAAAATTGGTGAGTGCATGTTTATCAATGCAGCCAACTACAGTTAGATTCTTACTGCCGACTTTGCTCATGCATTAATGGCTACATGGCCAAGGTTGGAAATTAAATCACAAATTGTTTTCTTTTGAGGCTTTCAGTTTTTCAAAGAAAAACTTGTGACCACCATTTTACTGTTTTTTACTAGCTTTCCTTACTGCAAGGCTGGAATTAAATTTTAATAAAATGTAACTTTCCGTAGTTCCATGCTCCAGTTGGAGGCATAAATTAGGCAGCAAGCTTGAAATAAATTTATACTTGTTATATAATGTAACCTGTTGGCAGTATTGTTGTCCTTAAGAGAGACTTTTGTGCACCTTTTTTATACAATAAATAAAACACTGCTTTAAAATTACTCCCAAATGTTTCAACAAATTTAAATAGTATTTGATGCAGGTCTTTGATTCTCATGTAACAAGAAGGAGCTATCTGTACTTTTGCTAAATTAAGCCTATTTTTATTGCCTTTATTTTGCAGTTACAGATGTGCACATTTTTAAAACATGTCGTTTGTAACGAGTCTACTCAAATTTTTTAAACCTCATCTTGTTAGATCAAGTTGTATCTACCATTGATGAAGGTCAATTTCAAACCTTAATTAACCTACAGGGATGGATGTGTTTCTTTAACCACGCAGTATGACATTTTAAAAGCAGCTGGCTAATCCAGCATATGGATTGGATGTGTACGTGTCACCTTGGTTTTCTTTTTGATAACTAGTTTTTAACAAGAATATTGCTTCTGAATATTTAATTATATGTGCTACATGTTTTGGACTTACAGTATGTACTACAGTGTAGTGCCATATCAATCTTTTGCCATGTACTTGCATAACTGCTGAATTTTAAAAATTGGGTCGCTGAGTTTACTGACAAATCCTGACTGTCGGTAATACAATATTATTTTGTGTACATCAGACAACAGCATAGTTATTGTACGTTGTCTCTGCGTGCTGATCATGTTTTGAGATCATAAGTCTAGAAATCAATCTCAGAATAACATACAGTCATCTTGAGAGCCATTACATTGAAAGAGTTAATGCATCATGTTCATTTAGGCTGCAAGAAATTTCCCTTTCCAAATGTTGCAGTTTCAGCTTACTTTTGCTAGTATGGTTATTGCATGAGAAGATGGAGTAGAAACTCTACTAATAACACAGGCATCCCAAGGGCTGGTCCAGTATGAATTTTTGTCTGCCACCTTCATGCAGCTGAATTTCTAGTGTTAGCTATACTTCAATGGGAGGTTATTACAGAAAAGCCACATAGTTTCCAATGGGATATGAGACAGCATAGCCTCTGGACTGCACTTGAACGTCTCCAAGTGGTTATTCATGTCAGCATTATTGGGAACTATCCTCACTTGGAAATACATTGTCGTTCCTTCACCGTTATTAGGCCAAAGTCCTGGGAATTCCATCCCTAAGGGCATTGTGGATCTACCAATAGCACATGGACTGCAATGGTTAAAGAAGGCATCTCACTGCCTTCTCAAGGGCAACAATGGATGGGTAATAAATGCTGGATAGCCAGCAGCACCCATGCCCCATGGGTGAATAAAATAATGTCATCTTGCGTCACTGCGCTGCCTTTTCCCAGTAGCTTTCTAAATCATTTTCTTTTCAATTAAGTGACCAAATCATTTTGAGAGCCATGATTGAATCTGCCTCCACCACATACTCAGGCAGTGCATTCAAATCCTAACTACTTGCTGTATTTAAAATAACTTTTTCTTTGTAATCATTACCTCATGATAATTACCTTAAATTGGCGACTGTTAATTCTGGCTTCTGCCAAAGTGGACAACTTCTCTCTAGCTGCTGTGTCCAGCCTTCTAATGATGCGGTCCAAACTTGAACAAAGAGTTATGTTTTAAAGAGGGTCACAAAGAAGGAAAGAAAAATAGGAGGAGGGAATTCAGGAGGTCTTAAGGCCTAGGGAGATGACAACACAGCCAATGACATTGAAGCGATTAAATAGGAGTTGTACAAGAGCCCAGAATTTGAAGAGTGCAGATATTTCAGGGTTGAAGAGGTGAAGTAGGTAACAGATGGGGAACGGTCAGGCCATGAAGTTGCACAAACAAGTGATTCAGTCTACAGTGGGTACAGTAGAAGCTATGGTATTAACAATCTGTGCATCAGAACTAATTGACCCCTTGCAAAGATGTTCTAATAATTTCATCATTGGTATCAACCCAATGTATAAATTAGGCTCAAGGATGATCACTGCACCCAAAGTCAGACAAACCTAAGATTCTACGGTGATACTTAGCAGCAGCCTCCCATTCAGCGCTACTGTGGAGGAAGGCATTATTCATAATTCCAAAAACAATATGTACTCGCTCACTAATAATCTGCTTGTTCATTCTGGAATTGGGCTGCACAGGCACCCCTTAATTCCAGACCTGATTTAACCTGATGCAAAAATGAGCTCTAAGTCTTATTGGCAAATTTTAAATAGGGCCGATTCATTTGTTCACCATGCAAACTGAATGATGAACGGGACACAACAAAGCCGTAAGCCATTCTGTGGTATAATGGCTACTCGGACCTAGATCATTTCTCACTGCATATTGCACAAACCTGTGGAATGCTCTAAGACCGTTCGTGGTCCTGAAAAATGCCCAGTCAACCTCTGATTACACAGGAAGAGTAAGATATCTCAAAAGTTTGAGCAGCAAGTAAAAGTAGTTGCTTCGCAGTGCTGCTGAGCAACACAAGTATCCACCGCAGAAAAGATGCTGCCACCAAGCCTATCACACAGATGAGTAAGACGGTGTATGAATTTCATTGCCAGTGTGATGCCAGATGTGTAGCCAAAAATGCCAAAGGCTGGCAGATTGTATTAAATAACACATATGAAACAACCAAGATGCTGACCCTACCCTACCAGCCTGCACTTGTAAAACTTAAAACAAAGTCCAAAATTAGGTATGATTCTGCAGTTGGTCCACTTTTGCTGGATAATCCGGAATGTTTAGAATTACGTTCACAACCAATTTAGGACTGTCAGTTGGGCTTGCTGTGTATGCACATACACGTACTGGATGTTACATATCAATTCACAGAGCCTCGTTCTTTCTTTCTAGACTGAAAGAACATGTCCACTTGTTTCAACTCATGGATGACAGCCATTTACTTTTTTTTTAGTTGAGGCAGAGCCAACCTGTCTGTCTTTAAACTTTAAAAAAATTGGCAGTCAGCATTAATAGGTTAATTTTCCATGGCAATGCCTCTGCTCAGTAGAGTCCACTTGACAACCGATCAGCACACCTTTTGTGTGCTTTAAATGTTGGCTTTCACCTTGAATTGACATTTTTGCAAAATGCCCTGATTCTCATAGAACAAAAAGCTTTGACAAAACATGTACTTTTTTCAGTAATACAACAATTTTCTGACTTGAAAGTCCAATTTGGGTTAATCTGTTGCCCCACAAATTTGATTACTTTTCCAGTAGAAAAGTAATGTTTTTGTTTCATGAGGTGAGGGCAATATTTACGTTAATATCTTCATGTTAGTTGGAAGTGATATGGAAACAGATTGGTGTAGTGTTAATGAAGTAAATAATGCCAACATAAAAATATTAACATAAGATTTTTATGACAGCAATCTGTCTGATCCCCTGCATTATATAACACTATTGTCAGTTTCTAGCAGATGTATCCGGTAATTAAAGCTTTCATATCAATATCAAGATGCAGAGTCTCATTTTTTAGCTTTATTGTGTGTGCCTACAGTTATATCTAGTTAATTTATTGTTTGTCACCTCAGGAAATTGAATCTTTTAATTTTGCTAAATGTACTGTTGTGACTTCATTCATCAATAATGCAGTTGCTTTGGAAAAACATGATCACTTTAATGCAATTTTCCACGGCTTAATACAGCTAATTTAATTTTCATTGTCATTTATACTAAATAGGGTCTTTGATTTTGTAGACAGTTACCTTGATCAAAATTATTCCTTGTCAAGAAATATGATTCCAGGAAAATCTAAAATTGCGATTAATGCTACATTGCATGCCTCTGAAACTTGTAGAATCATGATTTTGGGTAAGTATGTGTCAAATCTTTCAGAAGCCTTCGAAAATTTGGCTGATTCCCTTGAATCCAAGCTGCTTTCTGTCATGTTGATTTCTAGTTTGTTCAATAGCTGGAAACTGATTTGTTTTCTCCATGCTTGCAGTTGACAAGTCTTACAATCTAATGTTACTATTACGTCAGAAAAGTAGCAACAAATTTAACTTGTGAAGGAAAAAGGATCAGATTCTGAACTGATATATGCAGTGGATGGAGCACCTGTCCTTGTTTGAACAAATCAATGTTGCACAAGAAAAGCCTAAGGAAATGTGCAAGATTTTAAGAAAACGTCAAAAGAATAAGTCCACCCCATAAACAGATGCATGGGGAATTTAAAATATGTCATACGTGGATGTGTTGTTATTCCTAAGCCTGGAGGAATGCTCTATTCTCACTATGGGTGACAGTGTAAAATAAAAATACTTCTCTAGTTTTGGAGATGACCAATCAAATACCTAGTTTACATCCGATTTAAACAAGATCTATTCGCAAGCTTTATTAATTAATGCAATTATATGTTTATTATCAAAACTGATCTTAATCAATAAAGATGCAACAATTTGTGAATGTAGGCAGCCAGTAAAAAGATGTATAAATACCTCTATCCCCAAAGCTTCCTCTTCAGAAAAAGAGGGGATATAAAATTGATTTCTCTGCACAGATTGGTCAAAGTCTTTTTATTCTCAGAAAATCTGTGTATTATTCTTGAAGGCAAAAGATAAAGCTTAGGATGTTCTAGAATCTATTGCTCTGGTGCTGTGGCATGTATGGTGCAGCTACTAATTATTAACAGTTGGCTGTGAAGATTTACAGCCATTGGTTGCTCAGGAAATAAAATCTTGATGTTCTTTCAATTTTGTTATCAAAAGAATAAACAGCTTTCACGTTGAACTGATGGAGGGGGTTTTCTTTTCAGAACTGAGATCACTTGAGCAGCTTGTTCATGACTGACTTGCCTCAATTTTAGTCTGCTCTTAGCTGGCTTTGCCTCAACTCAGCCAGATAAAACAAGAATCTGTCCAAACCAACCAGTGTTCAATAATAGCCCCAACAGGATCTACAGCAAAGCCATCAATCATGTGATTGCTCAGAAGCCTTGTTCAAAATAACCATCCACAGACAACTTTCAATGGCATTTTTAAATGAATTATAAGGTGTCCAGGTATGTTCGTGAAACTTGAAAGAACTTTTTTTAACTAAATTTAATAACTTAAATTATCCAAGTGATCTTAACTGTAAATTGTATTCGTAAGTGTTAAATGCAACTTTCAAATAAAAGCTTAATTGCTAAGCTTTTCATTGCTCCTCCAACTTCCCAATTCTGGAACTGTAGTAACGTGACTAAGCTGTATCATCAAAAATAAAATGTTTTGTCAATGCACAGAATGATCTTGATCTTGAAATATTGGGTTGAGTTTCTTGCAGTATGTTCACTGAGTAGTATTGCTCCAATGTAAACGAAAGGTGATATCCTTCAAAGGAATCCTTCAATGTGTCCATTCATCAAAATTTAACCACATGGTACAAAGAGCAAAACCTATATTTCTTAATAGTGTGAACAAGTCCAGCCTTCCTAGGACTGCAATAGTTGAGCTTTATGTTGCAAATCTCCAGATTTAACACTGTCTTGGGCATTTACTACAAGTTATGAACTAAGGGTTTGTGTGTTTTCAGTCACATTCAAAAGTACCGGAAGGCCTATATATAAATAGAGAAAAGTAAATATCCAGATGCTAACAGACCAGATGTGACTTGCAGGACAGTAGCTTAAGCTTACAGGAGGCATAGTAGCTACTGTATGGGAAGTGAGAGACTTCTGTGAGGAGTTAATAAGTTGCAAAAGAATGAATCTTAGCGTGGTGATAACAAAATGTGCCCAGGTTCTAACTAATCCTGAGCTAAAACTTGCACTGTATGTATAACTGCAAAGCTCTTTTGCTTTACACTCATTAGGATATTTTGCAAGAATTCCAATTTAAGGGGAAAACCAACATTTATACCATGATATCAGAATGATGGTTGTTTGGCAAGTGGACTCTGGTTGAGGCATTTGGTATGCAGAAAGCACAATTTACTGTAGATTGACAGTTAACTGCCACCTATGTTAGATTTTAACTCAGGCAGGTTAAGTTTAAGTGCTGAGGGCAATTCCAGCAAATGGCAGTCACTTATTTAGTTGAATTGAAACAGGCACAGTGAACGTTCATGCTTTTGCTGTCTGAAAAGAACAGTGCCCTATGTAGCTTCCAGAACACGATATTTGGACTTGCAGTGCAGTGCACTGAAAATTTTGAATTGGTTTTCAGCGTAATTCTTCTCGCACTTGGGATTATCCAGAAGATGTTTTCCAAATGCAGAATTGAGTCTAATGTTTAACATTGCGCTATGAGTTTTGCAATTTTGAAAAAAGAGGATGGTTAGTTTTGTAAGTATGGGGTGATTGAGGTATGGTCATTGGCTGTTCACAACAAGTAAGGTAGATATTCTATTTGATATGATACACCTGACATCCCTGACATGACACTGACACAGATTTGTACAAGTAATGTTGCATTTGCTTCATGAGCAAAAGTATCTTTGGCTTTACGAAATGGTACACCACTCGTATTGCAACTACTTCCTATGAGCTTAAATCAGCTAGCTTCTCCTTTAAACTTTTGAAAAACCTTACCCTTCAAGTGTAATCTGAGGTAGACTGAACTTTAATGAGTTTGAATGCTGTGTAGCAAGAAATAGGGGTGGCATGGAGGCTCAGTTGTTAGTGCTGCTGCCTCATAGTGCCAGAGACCCAGGTTCAATTCTGGCCTTAGGCGACTGCCTAGAGTTTTCACGGTCTCTCCATGTCTGCATGGGTTTCCACCGCGTATCCTGGTTTCTTCCCACAGTCCAAAGGTGCAGGTTAGGTGGATTAGCCATGCTAAATTGTCTGAAGTGTCTTGGAATGTGTAGAGTAGGTGAATGACCCATGGTAAGTGTGGGCCTGTGGGGATAGGGTAGGGGGTTGGGTCTGGGTAGGATGCTGTTTAGAGAGTTGGTGCAGACCCAGTGGGCCAAATGGCCTCCTTCTGTACTATGATTTAATAATTTTAAATGACCTGGCAGAATAGCCAGTATCTTTGTGCTCAAATTACACAACGAATAAATGACTTGGACCCTATTTTTGAAGTTGCCGAAAAAAGGTCTAATCTTATTGGAACTGTAGCAATCTCGTGTATACTCAGCAGTTCAGGTAAGCTTGCAGTATGCAATAATATAGAGTACCCTGGCTGATTTCTGAACTAAGATGTTCAGGAAAGGGAGCTCACTTGACTGTTCCATTTTAAATGTGAATTTGAATGCAGAATGGAGCCCATTAAGGAAATTTGTGGATGCTGTTTTGAATTCAAATATAGTGAACATACCATCAACAATGGAAACGTGCAAGGGATACAATGTTAGATGTCATTCTATTGAAGACATGTTTCTTGAGGAATCCAACAAGATTTTTGTGAAAGCAGAGTCGAGCAGGGATCCCGTGGTAGCACCGTGTATTTGGGCCTATGTTATGTCTTTGAAACCAAACTCAACTGTATGAATTGCTGAGTTCATAAGTTTCAACAAATTCTGATTCATGCATTGGTGGCAGATCTGGATTGTTGTGATATAGTGCAGAACTGCACATGTCTATGGCTTGAAGTCATCGAGTCATACAGCGCGGAAATGGACCCTTGAGTCCAACTGTTCCATGCTGACCAAGTTTTTCAAAATAAACTAATCCATTTTGTCTGTGTTTGGTGCATAGGCGTCTAAACTTAGACATATACCTGCCCATCTGCCTTTTAACTGTTCCTGCATCTACCACTTTCTCTGGCAATAAGCTAGCAATGTTAAATGAGCGCATTGATTTTGTATTGCTACCATTTAAAAAAAATTCATTCAGGGGATGTGGGATTTGTTATCCCTAATTGCCCTTGGGCAGAAGTCTATTTTGTACAGGTGTATCATAATTGTGTTAGGTGGGGAGTTCTAGAATTTTACTTCAGCACCAGGCATGGCCTGAGAGAGATCTTAGATGGTGTTCTCATGTATCTGCTGCCCTTTATCTTTCTGGATGGTGATAGTCATGGATTTGGAAAGTACTGTCTAAGGAACCTGAGTAAACTTCTGCACTAGATCTTTTAGTTCGTGCGGACTGCAGCTGTTGTGTGTCAATGGTGGAGCGTGTGAAGATTCGTGGATGTGGCACCAATTAAGCGGGTTGCTCTGACCAAATGGTGTCACACTTCTTGAGTGCTGTTGGAGTTGCACTCATCCAGGGAAGTGGGGAATATTCCATCATTCTCCTAACGTGTGCCTCATAGGTAGTTGTACAGGCTTTGGGGAGACCGGAGATAAGCTATTCACTGTAGATTCCTAACCTCTGACCTGCTGTTGTCACTACGGCATTTAAATAGCTTACCCTGTTAAATTTCTGGTCAGTGACAGTCCCATAAATATTTATAGCGGGGGAACTCAACTATTGTGCTACCATTGACTGTGAAGGAGCAATGGTTAGATTCATTCTTGCAGAAGATGGACATTGTCTGACTGGTAGTTGTGTGATGTAAGTGATACTTGCCATTTGTCAACCCAAACTTGGATATTATCTGGGTTTTACTGAATTTAGATCTAGACAGCTTCAGAATCCGAAGTATCGTGAACGGCGCTGAACATTGTGCAACCGTCAGTGAAAGTTTCCACGCATGACCTTGTGTTACATTTGACCTGGGGTAGCACACTGGAAATCAAATTCCATTATTTCTGGTGTCCTCACAAAAGTTAAAGATTTTATAAAAGGATTCAAAATTCTCCAGTTTACCAGCTATTTTAGACCCAAATTGACACTGAGTACTGTCTAGATTTCTACATGAAATAAGAGTTGCTTTTTATTCGCAACAAATAGATTCTAGCTAGATTTAAACAATTGTGAACCATCAATGTATACCTTGACTATTTAAGACTCTAACCTTCTGTTGTTAAAATTCCTCCTCCTCAGACAGACAAAAAATATTCTGTAAGATTCACTGAGATGATTGGTTTGGCTGGTGAGGATTTGCTGCTGTTTGATCTTAAGATATTTTCACTTGTTTGCAGCATGCACAGAGTGGCTGGATTACAGCTATCATTCAAAGCCGCAGCTTACAACAACTGATGAGAGGAAATAAACTAACTTTTTTCAGAGTTAGGAGTTTTGTTAGAGAGGGACAGTACCTCCTGACCAAACATTCACGTGCACAATCCATTCAGCTACTTGAGAGCCAATCACAATTTCTGGCAGACAGAAGGGCTTTCTCACTGATAACAAGTCACCGTTGCATAGACCAATAAGCAGTTGCCAGCCAAATCTGCCTTTCACCACACCCCCTGGCTCCAGCTTGTTTGCAGCCCATTGCCCACTGCTGGATCAAGTGTAAATAGCACTTAAACTGAGTGTCAGCTGAGTTGCTTTTTATCAAGTGCAGCAATTGCTTCAACAGTGCTTAGTTTTTAAAATAGCTCTTGTTCTATTCAGCCCACAATCAAAAGTACAGAAAAATGGTAAAAAATAGATGGTATTTGCAAATGGAAGGAACATCGTTGCTGAAGCAATTGAAGATGATGGATGGATGTGACCAGTGGAATCTTGTGATGTGTGGAGTTGAAATGACTAATCTCTAACAACCATCTCTCTTTATGCCATGTATGCTTCCTACCAGAATTCCACCAATTCCAATTTTGTTGGTGCTTCTTGATGCTGCATTTAGTCAGTTGCTGTCTTGATGTTAGGGCTAGCGATGGAATCACATGGCACAGAAACACACCCTTCAATTGAACCAATCTATGCTGACCATAATCCCAAACTAAACCATTCCCACCTGCTTGGCTGATATCCCTCCAAACTTTTCTTACTCGTGTACTTACCTACGTGTCTTTTAAATGTTGTAACTGTACCCGCATCTACCACTTCCTTTGGTAGTTCATTCCACACTTGAACCACTCTCTTCTTTTTAAAAAAAAAAAACTTGCCCCTTATGTCGTCATAAAATCTTTCTCCTGTCACCTTAAAATTACGTCCCTGGCTTGTAATCCCCCAGCTAGAGAAAGGACACCTGTCATTCATCTTATTTATACCCTTAATGATTTTATAAACCTCTACAAGGCCGCCCTCAACTTCCTATGCTTCAGCGCAAAAGTCCCAGCCTTTCCAGCCTCACCTTTATAACTGAAGCTCTCCATTCCCAGTAGTGTCCTGGAACATTTCTTCTGAACTGTCTCCAGCTTAATAATATCCTTCCTATAACAGGGCAACCAGAACTAGGCCCAGTACTCCAGAAGAGGCCTCACCAGCATCTTGTGCAACCTCAATGTAACACCCCAATTCCTTTTACTCAAAGGTCTGAGTAATGAAGGCAAGCGTGCTAAAACGCCTTTGTAACCACCCTATCTATATGTGATGTAAACGCCAAAGAATTATGTACCTGAACCCATAGGGGTCTCTGTTTTACAACACTACTCAAGGTCCTACTTTTAATTGTATAAGTCCTGCCCTTGTTTGATTTAACAAAATGCAACGCCTCGCATTTATTCAAATAAAACTCCATCAGCCAGTCTTCAGCCCATTGATCAAGATCTTTTTGTAATCTTAGATAACCTTCTTCACTGTCTACTATATCCATAACTTTGCTGTCTATATTCTCATCTAAATCAATTATATTAATGACAACCAAAAGTGGACCCAGCACTGATCCTTGTGGAACACTGCTAGTCACAAGCCTCCAGTCCAAA
This sequence comes from Ginglymostoma cirratum, assembly GCA_024137785.1. Taxonomy (NCBI): domain Eukaryota; kingdom Metazoa; phylum Chordata; class Chondrichthyes; order Orectolobiformes; family Ginglymostomatidae; genus Ginglymostoma; species Ginglymostoma cirratum. Next base: position 18,085,629 of record JAHRHZ010000051.1, on the reverse strand, counting down.
AAAAAATGCTGTATGATCGCTCTCTGTCCCAAATAGTTAATGTTGTGCGAAGCCAATCATAGATAAGTTAGCACACAAAAGGGGCTTAACTTTTGTGTGTCTTGGACAGTTCATACAAACATGGTTCAGTGTCATGCTTTTCATCCAGCAGGCCATTGTATCAAAATTCATGCAGCGTCAGCAACCAGGTAGATAAATTGATGGTAATTAAAGCAATGGCGACATGGCAGCAGGTGAATAAGGCTGGAAACTGGATGTTCAGTGTATCTAAAATTTAGGAATGCAAAACAAAACAAAAGGAAGAGGAGTTGTGTTGTTAGTAAAGAATAAAATCAATATATTTGTGAGACCGAAGATCTTAAATTGGGCAGGTCAAGATGTAGAATCAGTTTGGGTGGAGCTCGGAAACAGCAAGAGGTAGCACTGCACTTGTAATGTCACTGGAATAGTAATATAGTGACCCAGCTAATGCTTTGGAATCATGGGTTTGAATCTCGCCATGGCAGATGATGAAATTTGATTTTGATTTTTAAAAAATCTGGAATTAAATGCAGTAGATTTGCAACTGTATCCTTTTGTTGTGTTGTAAAAAAAAAAATCATCTGGTTCACTAATGTCCTTTAGGGAAGGAAATCTGCCATCCTATGACACATGACCCTAGACCAAGAGCAACACATTTGACTACTGCCCTCTGAAATGGTTCTAGCAAGCCATTCCGTTCAAGAGGCAATTAGGGGTAATCAGTGCTGGCCCAGAAACCAGTGTCAATATCCCATGAATGAATATTGTTTATATTCAAAATAGTACTGGTGAAAAAGGACATAATATACATCAGCAGAGGTACATGTAACAAGGTGATACAGTAACCATGAGGGACTTGAATCCATAAACCTAATTATCACTAATGGTGTGGAAGACAAATTCCTTGAATATATCTAAAATGTTTTGCTATAACACTATATTAAGGAGCCCAATAGTGAACATGCTATTTCACAGGGGCCTTAATGCTAAATGGGACAGACTTCGAACGCACTGGGCATCCATGGGTCATCGATAGCAGGAGAATCATACTCCAACATAATCTGCAACCTTATGGCCTGGAACATTTTCCACTCGAGCATTGTCATCAAAAGCTGGTTCAGTGGAGAGCTCAGACAGTATGCCAAGACCAGCACCAGGGATATGCAAAAATGAGGTGCCAACCCAATAAAGCTACCGAACAGGACTACTTGCATGCCGGATTTCATTAACATCATGTGATAGAACAATGCAATCCCACAGCCAGCAGATCAGATGAAAGCTCTCTAGTCCTGTTACCTACAGTCATGAACCGTGGTAGACAATTAAACAATTCACTGGAGGAGCAGGCTGCACAAATATCCACTGATGGAAGAGCCCAGCTCATCACTACAAAAGATAAGGCAGATGCATTCACAGCAATCTTCAGCCAGGTCTGCTGAGATGATCGATCAGCCTCCTCCAGAGATGCCCAGCATCACAGATACCAGTTTTTAGCCAATTCAATTCACTTCACTCCACATGTAATCAAGAAACATTGGGAGGCGCTGGATACTACAAAGGCTATAGGCCCTGACAATGTAGAAATATTAAAGACCTGTGCTCCAGAACTTGCCACTTCCCTAACCAAGCTGTTTTAGTACAATTACAACACTGGCATCTACCCAACAGTGTAGACAATTGCCCAGGTATGTCCTGTACACAAAAAAGCAGGAGAAATCTAACCCAGCCAATTACCACCATATTAGCTTCCTCTTGATCATTAGTAAAGTGATGGAAGGTGTCACCAACCATGCTGTCAAGCAGCACCTGCTCAGCAATAACCTGTTCACTCGCATTTAGTTTAGGTTCTGCCAAGGCCACTCAGCTCCTGACTGCATTACAGTCTTGGTCCAAAGACCACAGAAGCACTGAATTCCAGGGATGAAAATGGCAGCTCTTGACATCAAGGTAACATTTGCCTGATTGTAACATCAAACAGCCCTAGTAAAACTGGAATCAGTGGTATAGAGGGCAAAGTCTTCACAGGTTGGAGTCATGTCTGGCATATGGGAAGATGGAAGTGGTTGTTAGAAGTCAGTCATCTCAGCTCCAGACATCTCTTCACATGTTCCTCAGAATAGTTTCTGAGGTCTAACCATCTTCAGCTGCCTCGTCAACGACCTTCCCTCCATCATTATTTAAGAAGTGGGATGTTCACAGATGACTGCACAGTATTCAGCGCCATTCATAACAACTCATTCTGAAGCAGTCCATGTTCAAATGCAGAGAGATCTGGACAATATCCAGGCTTGGGCTGACAAGTGGCAAGTAACATTGGCACCACAATAAAGGACTCCAACAACTGCCACATTCAATGGTGTTATGATCACTGAGTCTCCCACTATCAACATCCTTGGGTTACCATTGACCACAAACTCAACTGGACTCAGCATATAAATACAGTGGCTGCACAGCAGGTCAGAGGCTAGGAATGCTGTGAGTAACTCATCTGCTGAGTGCCCAAAACTTGTCCACCATCTACGAGGGACAAGGCAGGAGTGTGATGGAATACTCCCCACTTGCTTGGATGGGTGCAGCTCCAACAACATTCAAGACGCTTGACACCATCCAGGACAATACAGCATGCTTGATTGGCAGTCTGTCCACAAGCATCCACACCTGCTGCCACTGACACTCAATAGCAGCAATGTATACTGTCTACCAGATGCACTGCACAAATTCACCAAAGATCCTTAGACAGAACCTTCCAAGCCCACGACTGCTTCCATCTAGAAAGACAAGGGCAGCAGTAGAATACCACCACCTGCAGGTTCCCCTCCAAGCCACTGACCATCCTGACTTGGAAATGTATTGCTGTTCCTTCACTGTCAGTGAAACAAAATCCTGGAATTCTCTCTATTAAGGGCACTGTGGGTCTACCTGCAGCACACAGATTTAATTGGTTCAAGGCAGTAGTTCAACACCACATTCGTAAGGGCAACTAAGTGGGAATGGCAGTTATGAGGAGGATTCAAAGGGATTTAGACAGGCTAAGTAACTGGTCAGGAACGTGCTAGATGGAACAGAATGTGAAGCTGTCTGTTTTGATAGGAAAAACAAATGCAGAACATTTCTTAATGGAGAGAGATTGGGAAATTTTGAGCTTCAAAAGGACCACCCTGCCCACTTCATAAGTCATTGCAAGGCCAAAATGCAGATGCAGCACGCAATTAAGACAAATGGTAGGTCGCTTTTTATTGCAAGAAGATTAGAATACAGGAGTAAAGTCTTGCTGTAATTATACAGGAGGTTTGGAAAGGCCATGACTGGAGTACTGCTTACAGTTTATGTCTCCTTACCTAAGAAGAGGAGTGCAACTAAGCTTCAACAGATTGATCTCTAGGATGGCAAAATTATCCTGTAAAGGGATTCTTTATTTGCTAAGTTCGATCTTTTCTATTCCCAGCTATCCCATCACAAGCAGGTATTCACTGAAGATGAAGAATCCTCGAAAGCATGCCTAGCTGATTTCAGCACATGCATACTGCGAGATTCTGAACGACTTGTCTGATTTTTCACGCACAACGTTAACATCTGGCAGTGCTGCGAAGCCTTAAGGCCTACATAAGCATACATACGTATCAGTAAACCCAACAAAAGGCCTGAAGTAGTCACTCCTAACAAGCATGACTCTAGCAATGAAATGCACACCATTCTTAATGATGGGTCCAAATTTTGTTTCCATTGGACATTGGACCAGTCATGACTGGACAATCTTACTTGAAACTAGCTAAAAATGTTTGTGGGTTCAAATTTCATCATCTGCCATGGCGAGATTCGAACCTTTTTGTTTGTTTTTGTTTATTGTATCATCAATTGATCTACCTGGTTGCAGACGCTGCATGAATTTTGATAGTGCATTTAGTTCTACCCTTTTGTTATTTTGCAACCTCTAGCATTATTTGTATGCCTGCTTTTAAATTTGTGTGCTTTACTCTTTCCTGCTACACTTTGATTACACTTCCCTTATTGTTACCCTGCTCTTGCCCTGCTCTCCTTTAAATTTATTGCAGCCTTCCTCACATGGTCACTCATCCTCACTTAAAATCTTCTCTGCTGTTCTAATCATACAACTCACCACAATACTAGTCTCAGGTAAAGATTGCCCCAACTGCATAGCTCCCACTTGCCCCAGTTTAGGTACGAGTGCCCCAGGAATTGAAATCTATTTCTCCCATATTAATCTTTGAGTCATGCATCTAACTCTTATTTACTCGATGGCAATTCACTCCTGGCTTGCGTAGTAACAGGTTATTGCCTTTTGAGGTTCCCAGATGCTCAAGCAGATCTCTTTCCTAGTTCTACCTATTTTGCTTGTATCTCTGTAGACTGCAGCAATAGGATTTTCCCTTTGCGACCCAGGGAGATGTCCTGGCATATGAGATGAGGCAAGGAACACAGCTGCCCAGAGTCTCGTTTCTTGGCTGCAGAGAATCTCTTTGATTGTACTGTCCCTGATTATCACTACATTCCTATTCACTCTCACCACTTGAATAGCTTCTTGCACCACAGTGCCATTGTCAATTCACTCATCCACCCTATAACCCCACTTGCATTTGTAGAGGCTACAAGAGCCTCAAACTTATTGAACAGCTGCAAGGATAGAGGCTTTATCTGTCTCATGCACGTTCTCTCCCTCTCCCCCCCCCCCCCCCCCCCGACCATGACTGAGTCACAATGTATGCCACTGCCTCCTGGAATGAAGTGGCCAAGTAACTTTTACACCTGCCTGATGCGTTGCAGTGCCTACAGCTGAACCCTAGCTCTACTTAAAGTTAGTAATTAAGCTTTCAAGACCTAGCTGTACTTTTTAGACTCAGCATAGATGATTTAATTTGCAGTACTTGAGTAAATATCATGACCATTCGGTTTGGAATTCAGTGCAGCAACATTGGTGATTATTATTTTAAGTAAAAAAAAGTCACTGAATTTTGCCACGTTGCAGGCTTTTTTTTGTAAGTATGTTCTTATTTAGTAATCCTAATCCAGTGTTGATTCTGTTGATTTCACTAAAAAGCCAATTTATAGCTGAGCCAAGAGTGTGTTAATTTGCACAAAACATTTCAACTTGCAATGTAATCCTTCGATGTTTTTCCAATACATAGATTTAGAAAATCAAGACTGTGCTCCCCCACCTGTTTGAACAAATTGCCCCTTGCTTTTAACTGTTACTTCCTTCAAATTGTTCATACTCATGTGGTTTCATCGTCTTGGTATACAAGTCTTGGAGTGAGTGTTGATAGAATTTGTACTGTAGAAATAGTGTAACCACACTCAACAATGTACTTTTCCTTGTATAATTTTGATTCCCCCTAGTCAATTCAAGGCTGCCAGGGTCATTGTAGATCTCTGACCAGTGCCTTCACTGTTAATTAATTGCAAGCTAATGATCTAATGTGATAGCTTCCTAATCTGCATATTTAAGCGCATCGCTGGGTAATGCATTTGACCTATGAGCCAACGAAAGAACCTATTAGAGAGGTTTTGAGTTTCCAGTGAATATTTGCCGTAATGCTGGAACACCTTTCTTGGTAATGCTTTCCTTGATTGCATCTTCTGTGTAAGGCTGAACTCATTTATAGAAAAATGTATCTAGTATTCAGTTTTGATGACCATTATACATTAAACTTAATATGCGCAAATAACTTTGGACATTAGCACAAAATTGCTCCTCATGAAGAAAACTGTTGCTGGTTTGCAGCTGGTGCACAGACTTGTGAATATTTACACTTCAAGGAATTGCAAAAGTACAATATGAAGTTTTAACTTTTTTGATCATATTTTTAGTTGACAGTGTTTTACATCATGCATTTTGATTTTTTTTAATGTTCTCACCATTAAAATTGACAGTGAGCAGAATATGCTTCTTTGGTTAAGAAAGAACCAATTGCTCCTCTCCTTTAAAAAAATAATAAAATTATGGTAATTCAGTGTGGCATGGGTTCGTAGACCCACACAAAGTCATGCACTTCAAATATCATTTTTTTAAAAAAAAGAAACTACTGCAGTGCCATAAGTTGAATTAATATAATCTTGTTATTTAATTATCAGTTACATTTACATCAGTAATTTACTTCAGAAATTTTGCATTTCAGTCTTGTTTTCATTCAATTATTTTAACTGATTTGAGTGGAGTGATTGCAGTTGTGCCAGTTTATTGCAGTTTAATGTTATAGCCATGTTGTTTTCTTCCTGTGGTAGAATAACTAATTTGTTTTTGAGTGCTTGGAAGTTTGATAGTTATTGTACATTACAACAGTTTCCTTGTGGTGGGTTTGCTACTTTCCACTGACCCTTAACCACCATCTGGTATGAATTCAGAGTACTTCTGTCATCTGCAGCTAATTACTGTCACCTGCACGTTGTGTTCACCACAATACTTTGATATTGCGTTCATTACTGAAATGTGTAATTTATCAGCTTGTTTGCTTGCACTTTTTTTAGAAAAAATTCGAATTTAAAATCTCTGGAACCAACACAACATGCATTTCTGTACTTGGGTTTTGTCTGGAAAGTGGGATTTTGGGCACGATCGTCAGTCAGCAGGTTAAGGAATGTTAGGTTTTGTGGAAAAAAAACAAACCTATGAGTTGCAATGTTATATATGCCTGGTAAACTTCAAGGGTATCAGCTCAAATATGGTGTATATGTAGTATTAATATATTTTGGCCCTAATTTCAAGCTACCAGGGACGATCCTGATTTATGATTTAAATTGTCCCCAGTGGCACTTGCGCAGCTGACAATTGAAAACTGGAAAGATGTGTATACAGAAGAGTTTACAAAATGAAGCCAGCTGTGTTTCCCTACATATTGTGGCTTCCTGACATGCATCATTAAACCTTATTAGCTACTTCCTTTTGCAGAGATTCTTGTAGACTCAAACCCTGCATATTAGCAGTTTCTGTCTCTCCAACTGGAAATTATTTCCTTTATTGTAGAGTGTCACCCGCTATAGTTTCTGATGTGTAGTAATTGGTACTTTGGAGTATAATCATAGTGAAATACCACTCCATGCATTTCTTTATTTGGAAATTAATACAGACCTTTTTACTTTATCTGTCAATCTGTGCGACTTTTCCCATAAGTCCAAATGTTGAGGTTTCATACAAGCCATGAAGTATGAAATCAATTGTCAAATGTTTCATAAGAACAAGGGTAATGCACACCAAAACAGAATTGAAAATAACCTAGTTTATATGTCAATAATTCCATCATGCATTACTCCTTTTAAAGGAATGTATTATATAATTTGGCATTAGGGACTAAGTAACAAAACAAACTTATTATTTTGCTATATGGCAAAAGTTATTGAAAGAAATGTTTGAAATTTTTTTAAAAGGCTTGAAAGGAATTGCACAATGTGAACATAATATTTGCGACATCATGATGCGTGATTCTTATGATCAGTCTCCAATGTCTTAGTGCATTAGCAAATGTTTTATAGGGTTAGTAACAAGTATTAAGTTATTACAACTCTTTTACGGTTCAGAAATACCAGTCTTTAATACAATTGCACAATGTTCTGAAACTCTTTAATAAATACAACAGGCAATGATGCTGCATCACAAACTGAAGTGTACTGTTTTTAATTTTGAAACCACAGCAGTATTTGATTTTATTCTTTTATATCTTGCTAGTTGAAGTGAATGTGTACTGTTTTTTAAGAAGTTCCATAAAGTTGAGCAAGCATCAAGCAGAATCTGCTTGGCTTCATGAAGGGGAAATCATATCTTCTCCAAGAAATCTAGTAAAGAGGAATCAATTCATCCAATATATTTGGATTTTCAGAAGGCTTTTGATAAGACACCACATATTCATCTACTTAATAAAGTAAGAGCCTCTGATATTGGAGGTAGCGTATTAGCATAGATAGAGGATTGGCTAACTATTCAAAAACAAAAAGTGTGTTGCAGTAAGGCAGGTATTTTCGGGATGGCATCCTGTAACTAGTGGAGTGCCAAAGGGAGCAGTGCTGAGGCTACACTTACTTTCAAAGTACAGTTATTTACAGTGTACAGTATGACTGAGGAAAGTGAGTTAACTATAGCCAAGTTTGCAGATAACACAAAAAGCAATGGGAAGGCAAATGATGAGGATGGCAGAAAAAGCCTGCAGAGGGATATAGACAAGTTAAGTGAGTGGGCAAAAGCATGGCAGATAGAATATAATGTGAGATTATGCATTTTTTTGGGGAAGAATAGAGAAGCTGAATACTATTTACATGGAGAAAGGCTGCAGAAAGCTACTTAACAGAGGAATTTAGGAGTCCCAAATCAAGAAAGGCAAGCATCCAAGTTCAGCAGGTTTTAGAGAAGGCAAATGAAATGTTGGCCTTCATTTCAAAAGGATTGGAGTATCAAAGTAGGGCGATTTGCTAAAAAATACAAGGCACTCTTCAGATCATAGTTAGAATACTGAGAACAGTTTGGGGCTCCTTATCCAGAGAAAGATGTACTGGCATTGGGGACAGTCCAGAGCATATTTGCCATACTAAAACAAGTATGGAGGGGACTCTCATGAGGATGGATTGAGTGTGTTAGGCTTGTACTCAGTGAAATTGAGAACAATGAGAAGTGACTTTATTGAAATATACAAGATTCTTGGAGGACTTGATATCGTAGATACACAAGGTTCTCCTTGTGGCAGAGTCTAGGACCAGAGGGTATGACCTCAGAATAAGGGGTATCTATTGAATTCTTTATTGCAGATGGCTGTCAAGGCTGTGTTGTTAAATATATTCTGAGATAGATCTTTAATCAGTAAAGGAATCCCGGGTTATGGGGAAAGGCAGGAAAATGGAGTTGAGGATTGTCAGAGCAACCATCTCATTGAATGGTGACGCAGACTCAATGGGCTGATTGCCTACTTTTGCTCCAGCATCTTATGGTCTTAAGTTCTGTGAAACGCAACCTTCGAGGAATATCAAAACGTCATCTTTAAGGTGTTTGCGCCTTTTGTTAACAGGCACAACAATACATTCTGCATATATCATATGTTTTTGCCATGTTTCTTCATGGTTTAATCTGGGGCAGAAATACAGGATAGATGCATCAAGTTAGTTTTTGCCTTTTGCTTAGTATCTATCCATGACCAGTTAATGATGTTTTTAGCCTGATAACATTAATTTGAAGACATGTACATGTTCAAAAAAACTGGTAGTTCTGGTTCAGTCTGTAGTAGTCGATTAAAGAGGAGACATAATGTGGAAGACCGTTACTTGCGTAAGGGATTATGTGCAGTAATTGTTTTATGTTGAGAATCTGATTATACTGTACATATTCTCTTTTCGGAGTGTGTAAAATTTGACTTTATGAAGCCTCACTCTGGGATCCTCAAGATGGTATATTACCTGATGTAGAAAGTGTCCCCTGATCTTGTCTTTTGATCCAGTTGATGTCAATGTGCTCCAACTATTGGCTGGTTATGAAGCTGGCATTCCACCAGATTCCATTGCAAAGTTTCGAAAGCAAGAATTGTAAATTCAGCGCTCAAGGTAAAGAACAGTAATGTTGGAACAGGCCCAGTTTTTGTAGACCCATATCAAGAAGTGATTTTGTGCTGTTGGTTTGTAGCAAGATTGAAGCTACTCAAACTCAATGTACAACTGGCAGACAATAGATTTTCATCCTATCTGCCTTTTGGTTTGCTTCAATTAGACCCAGTTCCAAAGGTGTAATGTCTGTATCTAGCTTAATACTGTTTAAAAACATTTTCTGTTGTTTTTTCATAAATACGTCAGCTTTTTTTTTGTTGTGTCACTAGTTAGTAAAAGGTGCTTTGTTGATAGCTCCTGGGCGATGAGAACTCGGGCTGTATGAGGAGGAATAGCGCTTATGCATACGGAAATCTCTTGGTTTCTATGCAAATTGTTAGCAAGATTTACATCTTGGGGAAAATTAGCGCAGATATTCCAGAATCTAAAGTACTATGGTTGCACAAAATTTTATTGTTCAAGTTTGAAAGATTTATGTCTCAGAATTAATTATGATGCTTGTTTTAGATAAGATTGTGAAATTTAAATTTACTTCTGGCATCAAAATCTAATGTTGATACAGAAAAGAAAAAAGTGCTCAGTCTCTCTGCAATAAATATTGCACTCAGTGTTTCATTAACTGGGCTGCCCAAATGTAAAATGTCAAACTCAAATTCTAAGCAAAAAGTAATGTAGTGCAATAAAGCTAGTGTCCTTTTAAATTTGCATTTTCCCATGCACTATCGCGTATCTGATTACAGTCAGGGTTTCAAGAAATGGTAGCCAGTGTTGTACAAGTGTAATTAGTGCTACATTAACATGGATTATTGTGTATAAAGTACATTTTGTTTACAAGCAGTTTTGTTTTTATTTTATTTAATATGGTGTTTTACTGTATTTTTGTCAGATTATCATTGTTGCCTATTAATTAAGTGCTGACATGAGTATGGCTTGTCATGGAAGCCTCCATTTACTTTTTGTGTTCATTTCTTTCTTGCTTTTGATGAACCAATTACAAATCAGATGTTTTTGTAGTGTGCAGATTGAAAGTGATGGTTACACTGTGTGGGAAAAGGAAAATGTTATGCAACACTTATTGACCAAGAACTGTTTTTCTTTGTTGTAATAGAGCAAGAACTTACCATATTTATGAGGTGGCAGTTCATTGGAGCCGTGACTTTTTCCAAGGGAACAGTAGTATTCTTTGCTGAATTTTCTGTATAAAGTTTCACAGTTTTTTTCCGCTGTTTATGATGCAGGGGGGAGCAGTCTCAGTCAGTAGTTATGCATATTGTGAGACAGTGATTCTTTATTTTATTACAAAAAATGACCAACTTTAGACGGCCAGATTAAATCATTCCTTTCACTTTTAATGGGATTTAGATGAATAGAACAAAATATGCACTTTGCATTCATTGATAGTATCTTTAGGTTGAGGTAATTGAGTCTTTTTTTCCTTGACTGAATGAATAATGACTTCATCTGATCCGCAGTGAGGCCTGAAACTTAGACTGCCATTGTGAACCCAAAGAGATCTGGTCTTTGAAACGTGCTCTGCTTCTTTGGCGTAATTTTTTTCTTTTTAATCCCAAAACCCATTTTTCTCGATAATTCAAGCATAACCCACGTATTAGTAGAAGCTGTGGAAATCGTAAGATATTTGCCTCAGTTGTGTTACTTTAAGTGCAGCTGATAAATCAGTTTGCTGTCGCCTATAGAATCCTAGTTCTCAGGGGAAGAGAAAGGCAAGCCTTTGGAATGTTTGACTTCTTCACAAATGTTTAGGTGTAATTTTCTGATTATTTCTATAATTAAGGGAAACGTTTGTATTTTGGTGTTTATTTCCCTTTAACAGTGGCATAAGGTCTGACTGGAACTGCTAGAAAGAATAAGAGACATTTGCTTTTTCCCCCTCTGGTTTTATTAACTGTAATGCATTAAAAATAAAGGGGGCAAATAGTTACAGCCACAGTGTGAGCTGCTGGGACTTTTTAAAACAATAAACTGATTAAGCATGGTCAATAGAACCTTAAATCAATTAGACAAAAACAAGTTGCTCAGTCTGTACAAAAGGGGCAATGTTGTTAGAAGTATGATTATTTTGAAAAATAAGCTATTTCTGACTTGCAAGGCAGCTGAAAGAAAGAATTACTGAAGCCAGCCACTCATTATTCTGTCTCCCCACTGTAGGTAATTGTACAATTGAAAATAAAAGCAAGTAGGATTATTTCTTAAAGCTTAATTTTAATTAAAATTTAATTAGTGAAATTAAGTGTAAACATAAATATGTGTATACATAACTGCAGCCGCTAGCATGGAAATATTATTTAAGACTATTGATTCCAGGAAAACAATTGGGTGAGTGGAATCGGAAAACAGATGCCAGGCACAACAGTTATGCTATTTATTCCCTTGAGCCTGTTCTAACAACTTGGCTGATTCTGAAATGAACTCCATATATCCACCTTTGTCCACATCCTTTATGCCTTTTTAATGAGCAGAAATCTGTCAATCTAAGATTTAAAAGTGTCAATTAACCCAGCGTCAATGTTTGTGGAAGAAAATATCAAATTTGTGCCACTTTATGTGTATACGTATGTTTGCATGGTTCACTCTTTCCAAGAATCCGATTCTAACTTTTAAACAATGTACCCAGTGCTAGACTCCCCAGCTAACAAAATTAGTTTTGCCCTACCTTGTTGATTTCCTTGAATAGTTCCCAAGCTTTGATCAAGTCACCCTTCAGCCTCCTAAACCCTAGGAGTTGGAAGCGTACTTTGTGCAAACCCCTCTTCTAGTTTAGACTTTGGATCACAAATATCATTCTGGTAAATCTATACTGCGTTCCCTGCAAGGCCTTCCCAAGGTGATTTGAATGTGGATATATGTTATTGCAACATGTTTGGGGAGAAAAAAGGCAGTCGTTTGGATATAAATTCAATGGCAATATTTTCAAGGATTTGAAAGATTAGACTGTCGTCAAAATTCAAACATTTGAAAGTGCCATTGCAGGAAGAACAGTCAATGTCTGAGTGCCATGTGAAGTAGTGTAGGCAACCATGGTCTTCTAAACTTTCTGATTATAACCACAGTGGATGACCTTGTTGAAAGTTCTGATTTCATCAGCCTTTAATGTTGTCTAGCTGATTCCTTCGCTGTTAATTTCTTGATCCTCTTTTGTTAATTCTTCCAATGGTGATCAAACACTCCAACCCTTCTGCATGGATAACATTTCCAAAGAACTCCTTTTGTCTTCTGTTGATATTATTATTTGAGTGCTCTCTTACTCCTCTGGCCTCCTTCAATTAATTAGTCCTTTTCTCCTAACTTCCCCTTAGAATCCTCCTTCACTTCATTTTGAAGGCATTGATTTTTCTTCTTCCTTTTCCCGCCATGCTCTCAGCTTCATGTCCACAATTAATTGCTGACCAGACAGGTAGATAAAGCTATTTCAAAGAAGTGAGTTACATTTTGTTTTATAAATTGGGACAGATTACATTGAAAATGAAATAAATTTATGCAAAACATTGAAAGGCCTTGTTTTCAAGTATGTGGAACTTTGAGCACCTCATTATGGGAAGGTCATTAAAACAATAGAAACCATCATGTGTATCAGATTGTATGGAATGTTATCAGGGATGGGAATAGTTACAAAGAGAGACTGAAATTATTATTATATCCGCCACAGTGATTGCTAAATTGACACTCTTTTTGAGAATTTAAATATTGAAGGGTTCTGTTAAAACAATTGGCTTCTTTTTGTTGAGGATTAAGTCAGCAAGGGTCATCAATTTAATATTGTCACTGTGTGAATGAAAACAGGGATTGCAGAGAATTATTGAAGCATGATGCGCGTTGCCACAAAGAAATAGTTGATTTGTTGAAAAGAATAGCTGCCTTCTGTGCAGTAAGTGTCTATGACCTGAATACCTTGAAAAGGGAGTTTTCTATTTTCTTTGTATTTGTTGTTTCTTTAGTCCCACGTAATTCCCTGTTGCAAAAAGTAAACAACTATGGAATGCTCATTTATATGAAAACTAAACATTGGATCAAGTGTTATTAAATGTATTAGTCAGTCTTGGGCATTAACAGCTGAAAATTGTTTACCATGGAAACTTAGAGAGAAGGGTATTTTGCAATCTGTATGTGCATTTTCAACTTTCATAGTAATTATTGAATATATGGTGAACTATTAGAAGCATTGATTGTTTTGCGGCTGGTTCTTATAGCTATGCTATACTGAGAAATTATTTTCAACTGGTGCGTTAGGGCAGGCGAAGGCAGATGTTAAGAGAATGTACAAGGGTGATGAATTCACTTTTTATGCAGTATGGAATGTTTTGATTTCTAAATTTAGTTTAGAACGTGTTTGTTTTGTGATGCCTTTTACTTTTGCGTGGTGACCGAGCAAACTCTATCACAAATGACAGATGGAAGAGTGGAAGTTGGTAAGTGGTGAATCACTTGTACCCCAATCACCTGTCTTGCACTTAGATGAACTCTTGACAGGCAACCTGGCCAGAAAGGCCTTTCCTTCCTAATCTTCCTGCTTTGAACTGTCCATTGTGAAGGTAAAGGTAAGGTTTTTCGCAACCCGATGTTGAGGTTGTGCAGCACTCAGAAGTCCGTGACAAATCTGGTAGCCATTTTGGGTGCTTCAGGGCTCCTCCACTATGGTCTGGTAAATGGAAGCGTGGCAGTAATGTGGCAGCGAGGGTTTTCATTATGTGCATGCTGCCCAAATTTGCATTGATTGTTGCTCTCATGAATGACACAGCTCCTGTCATATAGCAACTATGTTTTGGTACGCTGTGGTTGCTGAAAGCAACTATCACAGCACTGATACAAAGCAAAAACAGTATGTCTGCAACAGAGATGCCAGATACTAAAGTTACATGATTCATTGAGTATCGTTGCCTAATAGCTGGCATTTGAGGGAGTGGAATCTCTTTTGGGTGTGGTAAAGAACAAGAGCTGACTTACAGTACTGTAGCACCCTTCACCATGGAGGGAGTGTGCAGTCCTCATGAAACTGTATGCTCGCTAAGCCTACTACTTTCTGGGAAAAGAGAATGAGATATGGTTACCTCAGTGAAAGAAGTGGTTCAGTGAACTCCCTCATACAAAAATGTTCCAGACCAACAAGGAACCAGATGAAATTACATTTTATTCCCTCTAACTGTGCAATCCTTTTCCTGCTATGACCGTAACAGTTAGGTTTCAATGCAAACATTCTAACTAGTTAACTTGCTGTTCTGATAGGACACTTTCTGCCTGGGTAGCCTTTGTTCTTTCTCCAAAGCATTCTACGTTCCATGGGTAAAGCTACTTATGCACTCATATCCAGGAAGCAACTCTCAGAGCAGAAGCTTTGAAGTTGGCAAAGGCTTCATGTGCACCTACTATGCCACACCTTGTTTACAGACTTTGGTAGCTCCAAAGAGCAACAAGTAGTTGTAGAATTGAAGCGACAAATGCTTTTCAAAAAAGCATGCGCATGATTCACTACAAAAGTGTGCACATACACTGCAGGTGCCAAACATTATCTGTAGCATAAACAATTGGTACTATTGATCCCAATTTCATGCCAGATATGTCTGTCTGTGTTTAACATTACTTTAATCAATTATCTGCTCTTGCCAGTGTACTGAAATAGTCCTATCGTGGTCTCCAGTGACATTTTGTGTAACTTTCACTATAGAAATCTATCTCTCCTCAGAGAGCTCAAACTTGGATATAGTTGACCAGACCATTGCTTTCATTATCTGTCTTCAGTAGTCCAAGTGAGTAGAACTTCTTGATAGTACTCAAAGGACTATGCTCACTCTGTTCCATGCTCACTTATTGAATCATAGCCAGAGAAACCCCTGCACGTGTGCACATTCTTACCATTATCACTGAAGTCCCACAAGGATCGATATTTGCCCCTCTCCTATTTCTGATATATCTGCTGCCTCTTGACAGCATCTGAAGTTGTGTATCAGGTTCCACCTAGGTATCAATGGTACCCAACTCTACTTTGCCACCACTTCTGTCAATCCCTCCAGGGCTTTTTGTTATCCGTTTATTAATCTAGATGAGCTTCAGTTTCCTCAAGATGAAATTTAGAAAACCAAAACCGTCATTTTTAAGGGTAGTTTCATCTTTATTTATTCCACCCCCTTTTTCAGTCACTATCTCAGTTTGAGTTAAAAGTATTTTTAATTGTATTTATTTACATTTGGGCTAAGTTTCTGGTCTCATCCTTTAATCATTGCCTGTAATGGTGGTAGATGTTAATATAACATTTTAAGTACTTAAATATGCACTTGTGATGTCAAGGCATACAAGGCTTTGGGCCAAGTGCTGAAAAATGGGATTAGAATTGTTAGGTACTTGTTTTTGACTGGTGCAGAATCGATGGATGAAAACGTCTTTTCTGTGCTGTAGACCTCAGTGACTCTGTCACAATGATCTCTTCTGGCTGTGCTGTTACCGAAGCCCATCTGCCGAAATCCACTCCACTCCAATCCTGGTTTGCTTCAAGCCTAGGGCTGTCCTGCTGAGCCTCTTAGCTTCCACCCTCCGTAACCTGACCTCATTTACAACTATTCTGTCTCTATCCTAGCTTGCATCAAATCTCAGCGGCCCTATGCTCTAGCATACCTGCCACCTCCCAATCCACCAGTACCCGTTCTCAAACTCTCACTTTAATGCACAGACTCCATCCATGGTCTCACCCCATCTTCTTGTATCCTGCTGCAGCTCTACACTCCTGCAGAAACTGTTCCCTCAAGTCTGACCTTCTTTGAATCCATCCCTCCACTCACTCCATCATGGATAGCCGTGCCTTCAAGTACATAGCTCTAAACTCTGGAAATCACTCCCTTCCTCTCCACCTCTCATCCTTTAAACTTCTTAAAACCTAATTTGTCAAGTTTTCAGTCACTCCTTTCGTTCAGTTATTAGTGTTTTCATTCTGATTATATTCTTGGAGTGTTTTCCCATGTAAAAGTTCTGTATAAGTTACTTTATTAATAAAAACAAACATCACTGAGGGAGTGCTGCACCATCATGGTGTTAGTACTGAGGGAGTTTCTCAAAATGGAGAATTGTGACCAGTGGTGTTCCGCAGGGATCCGTGTTGGGCCCACTGTTGTTTGTGATATACATAAATGATCTGGAGGAAGGTGTAGATGGTCTGATTAGCAGGTTTGCAGGTGACACTAAGACTGGTGGAGTAGCAGATAGTGAAGGGGACTGTCGGAGAATGCAGCAGAATGTAGATAGATTGGAGAGTTGGGCGGAGAAATGGCAGATGGAGTTCAATCCAGGCAGATGCAAGGTGATGCATTTTGGAAGATCCAGTTCAAGAGCGAACTGTACGGCAAATGGAAGAGCCCTGGGGAAAATTGATGCACAGAGAGATCTGGGTGTTCGGGTCCTTTGTACGCTGAAGGTGGCAACGCAGGTCGATAGAGTGGTCAAGAAGGCATATGGCATGCTTTCAGTCATCGGGTGAGGTATTGAGTACAAGAGTTGGCAGGTCATGTTAGTTGTATAGGACTTTGGTTCGACCACATTTGGAATACTGCGTACAGTTTTGGACGCTACATTACCAAAAGGACGTGGATGCTTTGGAGAGGGTGCAGAGGACGTTCACCAGGATGTTGCCTGGTATGGAGGGTGCTAGCTATGAAGAGAGGTTGAGTAGATTAGGACTATTTACATTAGAAAGACGGAGGTTGAGGGGGGACCTGATTGAGGTCTACAGAATCGTGAGAGGTGTAGACAGGGTGGATGGCAAGAAGCTTTTTCCCAAAGTTGGGGACTCAATTACTGGGGGTCATGATTTCAAGGTGAGAGGGGAAAAGTTTAAGGGAGATAAATGTGGAAAGTTCTTTACGCAGAGGATGGTGGGTGCCTGGAACGCGTTGCCAGCGGAGGTGGTAGATGCAGGTATGATAGCGTTATTTAAGATGTATCTAGACAGATACATGAATGCGCATGGAGCGGAGGGATACATATCCTTGGAGAATAGGCGACAGGTTTTGATAGAGGATCTGGATAGGCGCAGGCTTAGAGGGCCAAAGGGCCTATTCCTGTGCTGTAATTTTCTTTGTTCTTTGAAACTGTAGGTTTGTGATTTTCTGGCTTTGCTCTAGTTTTTATGTACTTCAGTTTTCATTGGTCTGGTAAGTACAAATCTGGATGTAAAGAATGTATCACAATTCTCTACAATCAATATTGAAGCACAGACAGTTTTTTCTTCCCCCCCTTAAAGTTGATATGATATAGTTTCAGTGTGCACAAAATGCAGAATAAAAATAACTAAAATATTTTAAAGATACAGAACTTCTTTGGCATTGTATACAGCTTGGATTAATTTATGGTAAATTCACGTACAAGTATTTTGATTTCTTATAGGTTGGCTTGCTGGACTTAGAGTTAAATCGACTGACGAAAGCTTTGTTTTTGGCTCTGGTTGTACTTTCAGTAGTTATGGTAGCTTTACAAGGATTCGTGGGCCCTTGGTATCGTTACCTATTCCGCTTCATTCTATTATTTTCCTATATCATTCCAATCAGGTAAGATATTTGTTTTGAAATTCTGCCCAACCTACTAAAAGTGAATATTGAAATTCATGCCTAGATCAGTTGTGAAGGAATCCGATCTTTATCATGAAACTGTAGTAGCAGAAGCGAAAATGTGATGGTCCCAGAAGGATCACACTGCTGTGAACAAACATGCTCTGACCCTGCCATTCACTTTTTGCTGAAGTTTGAATTTTAGAGTACAAATAATTGGCATAAAGTAGTTATTGGAATAATAGCTAGAAAAAAATGCATTGAGAAGAAAACACTTAATTCAATAATGTAGAATCCTGTTCTCAGTTTCCTATACATCAGAAGTTGCTTTCTTTTAATAGTGCTTTTATACTCGCAAACTATTTTAATATCTTAGAGTCATAGGGTCATACAGCACAAAAAAAGACCATTTGGTCCAATTCATCCACACCGACTAGACATCTCAATCTGACCTAATCCCATTTGCCAGCATTTGGCCCATATCCTTCTAAACCCTTCCTATTCATGTACACAAGCAGATGCCTTTTAAATATTGTAACTGTACCTGCCGCCTCCACTTTCTCGGGCAGCTCATTCCATACACACACCACACTCTGTGAATTTGTTGCCCCTCAGGTTCTTTTTAAATGTTTCCCATCTAACCTTAAATGTATGGCCTCTAGTTCTGGACTGCACCACCCTAGGAGAAATACTTTGGATTTTCAACCTATCCACATCCATCACGATTTTATAAACCTCAATTAGGTCACTCTGATGCTCCGGGTGGAATAAAGCCCCAGCCTATTCACTTCCTCCCTTTAACTCAAAGTCTCCAGTTTGGCAATGCCCCTGTAAATCTTTTCTGCACTATCTCAAGTTTAACAACATCCTTCCTATAGCAGAGTGATCAGAATTGTACACAATATTCTAAAAGTGGCCTCACCAATATCCTGTACAGCCACAGCAAGACATCCCAACTAACCAATAAAATCAAGCATACCAAATGCCTCCATCACCACCTTGTCTACCTCCGACTTGACTTTCAAGGAACTATGTACCTGCACTCTTAGGTCTTTTTGTTCAGCAGCACTCCCCAGGGCCCTAACATTATGTATAAGTTCTGCCCTGGTTAGCCTTACCAAAATGCAGCACTTCACATTTATTTAAATTAAACTCCACCTGCCACTCCTCAGCCCATTGGCCCATCTGATCTAAGTCCTGTTGTGCTCCGAGCAGTATAAGGGCAGTGGGAGTGCACTTAAGAGGGAAATCAGGAGGTCAAAAAAGGGGGCATGAGATAGCTTTGGCAAATAGAGTTAAGGAGAATCCAAAGAGATTCTAAAAGTACGCTAAGGGCATAAAAGTAACTAGCGAGAGAATAGGGCCCCTATCAAGATCAATGTGGCTGCCTTTGTGTGGAATCACTGGAGATGGGTGAGGTACTAAATGAATATTTTGCATTAGTACTTACTGTGTTGAACGACATAGAAGCTCAGAAACTTGGGCAAATAAGTAGTGATATCGTGAAAACTGTTAATATTTCAGAGAAGGAGATCTTAAAACACATAAAAGGTAGATCAGTCCCTGGGACCTGATCAAGTGTTTCCCAGAACTTTGTGGGAAACTAGGGAAGAGATTACTGGCCCCTTGCTGAGATATTTGTATCGTCTTAAAGTCAGTTTAAATTATTTGTCACTTGCTCCTGACATTCTTGTCTTACTCCCATTTCTAATATCTTAGTCGTGAGTGAATTTGTAGCAAATGATTGGCTTCACCTTATTATAATTTACTTTTTATTAGCTTTGCAAAAATGCATTGATGGCTTAAAACTAAAAGTACTGGCAGACCTTGGCATTATTAACAATGTTGGCCTTGGGGCTTATGGCAGAGCTAAACTAAGTTTGAAGTGTTAACTTTTCTTTTTCCCGTTTGCGCAGTTTACGGGTAAACCTAGACATGGGGAAAGCCGCCTATGGTTGGATGATCATGAGAGATGATAATATTCCTGGCACAGTGGTCCGGACGAGCACAATACCAGAAGAACTGGGACGTTTAGTTTATTTATTAACAGATAAGACAGGTAAACATCTGAGTTTGTGACATGTTTCTGATATTCTGAAGCTTCTACCTTTGGATACAGTAAGTAACTGCACACCTTTCAAAAGTCTGATATGTTGAATGATACTGAATGAAATTCAATGTGGTCATCTAACTGATAATTTAATATTGTGGACAAATTCAAAGATGAACAAAATGTGAAATATTAGTCCTTACAAATTTTGATTAAAAGAATTTTTAAATGGCTTTCTAACTCCTTTTGAGGGAGACTTATTAAAGTTTGAACTATTTTTATTAATGTAAAGCAACATGAATGCAATTAGAAGTTTTAGGTGGTGATGGTCTTTGTTTTTAGCTGTCTTAGGACCATTTAAATCATGTTTAAACAGCCAGTAGACTAAGTGTTTTCTGAAGAGCTTAAATGATTTCTGTAGTGTACATATCTCTCTTCGTCCTGACCAGGATCAACTACTGCAAATAAAATCTACTGCTTTTTGAATTATTAGTAGATTATTATGATTACAGTTCTGTGAACCTTTTATTTGACAACTGTGTAAAAGTGAACTACTTCCTTTGCCATTCTTCAAAACACACACAAAGGCCTTTGTCAGTGCCTTCTAAGCAAGCCCCAAGATCAAATCCTCTTTTCCCTTTGGCCTTATTTCCCTACGTGTAAGGTGGGGGCTAATTTCACCAATGTTCTACTGCCTTCCTTTCCTTTGCACGCCTTTGGACTCTGCTGGGGATCAGCAATCACAGCCATTCTCCCATTTGCCTCCAAAATATCTTCCACTCATGAATGGCAAGCTCCTTGTTTATAATGTTAGAATGGATAATTGCCAAATGCTCACCAAAGCCGGGAGAGATGTGTTGCTTCTTTTCTGACTATAGCTTTCATCACTTTTTCACTAAATTACAAATGAGGCTTGCCTGTTCCTAATCTGTATCTTTTCATTCATCACCTGACCTGATTCTATCCCTCATTCTGTAGTGCAAAAATAAACCCAATTTCTTAACCCGAAACACCAACCAAGTAGCTTCTTCTACTTTCACCCATGATAATGTATGTTGTAAATGAATGCCTCTCCAAATACTGTTTGCCGCTTTTTTTTCAACTACTTTATCTTCAACTACTCTGCTTTTTCACTCCTTGATATTCCAAATCTCCATCTTCAGCATCATTTTTTTTTCAAAGTTGTTGAAAATTTTCATTTCCCCAATGTAAGCAGATTATTTAGGGATGTGGGAATTAGTGATAAGGTTAGTGTTTATGGCCTTTCCTAGACTGCTAACAATGTCAAAAACTGCAAAGCCGTCAGAAAAAGGCAATGCACCATGGTCACAATAAATGTCCTTTGTGACACCTCATGCAGTTCCTCATACAGATATCTCTAATTGCACTCCTGGCCCCTGCTACAACATCAAAACATCTCTGATCACAGTTTGAAATACTTACTCTGGCTGTGACCGTAACACATTATCTTTCTTTTCAGGCCTGGAGCATTTGCCTTGGTCAGCTGTGCCACCGTCTCAGAATCCATCCCTTCTATTGTTATACCGGTGCAAACCTTCAATATGGTTTCACTTTTGTACAGTCAGATCACAGTCCAGCTACCTGCAGCAGTAGCTTCTCTTTGCACTACTCATCATGATCAATTCTTGGCTCCATCGCCATTATCATTTGCTTACCACTGTTATCCATGAATATGGACGTTGGCTCCTGTACATGCACTGACATCCAGCTCCTTAGCCATGATGTTATTGAACAATAAAGTAGGATCAAATAGTCTTTTCCTGTACCTATCCCTAATCCTCTGTGCACTGTTGACTTACCTAGTGCCATGAGTTATGATGAGCTGCACTTTTTTTCAACTAAACATTGAATGAAACAAAGGCATTTAATGTAAGTTAAAATCACCATTGTCTTGCCAAATCGTAGGGTTGTGCTCTCATTAGAGAGGGGTAACTGGTGGTGGACCTTCTTGGTAAACTCGGCCAATGCAGGAATTGAACCCATGCAGTTGGTGTCCTTCTGCATTGCAACCTCTGAGCTAAACAGAACAAAGGTATTATCTTCAAAATAAACCGCTGTTTCCTTCCCCTTCCCAGGTACTGTCTGGAGCTAAACTTCTATCTTTGAAACCAGACATCAAATTCAGCCCTAAGCTTGTGTTTTGGTGTAATATCCTCTGCATCATTAAAAAACCTTGTTTTTCACCTGCACCACTACTTCAGCTCTTCTGCTAAAACCTTCATCCCAAACGTTTCTCTTTCAAGTCTGGATTATTTCAGTGCTCTTTTTGCCACCTTCCATAACTATCCCCTTATTGATATCTCTGGTGTGTCTATCCTGTTGTGCACTAAATACCACTTGTTCATTGGTCAAATTTGACTATATTTGATCATCAATAGCTCTACTTTAAAATTCCAACCTTGGGGACCATTGAAATCTTCTTAAAATTCTTTTCATAGACTCTACAATCATTGTAATCTCACCAAACCTTACAACTTCTCTTACTACTTTGTTTTTCTGTGTCAACCTCTTGTGCAATCTCAAAATTGGTAGCTGTGCCTCCAGCTACCTAGGCCACATTTTCTGGTATTATCTGATTAGAACCCGTCTACCCCTGTCTTGCTTTCAGACTCCCTATACGAATCATCTCTTCAATCATCATTTATGTTGTCCTTGCTGAATCCCCTTCTCCTCTGGTTCAGCATCTATTTTTCATTACACTTTTCTGTGTAGAGTTTTAGGTGCTTTTCTGTATTAAAGGTTTGACATAAATACAAGTTAGTTTTGTATTTGTGATTTGTTTAACCACTTCTAATGCAGTAAATCCAAAAAAATGAACATTAACTCCTTTCAAGAAACTTTGCTCCTTGAACTAATTCCAGCTAGTACAAAATATTGGTAGGTCCAAGTACTTTTTACGTGTTTTTTTTTAAGGTAAGTGTAAAGTTACAAGAGTTTTATTTTCCTTTTGGCCACTTCAGTGCCATTGTAACTTGTACGAGTTAGTCAAGATTATTTGAAAAACGGAAAATAAAATCCAAAAACTTTGTACTGAATTCCATGTAATGTTGCAAGTTCCACGTTGTTCATTGACCAAAATGTGCATTGGTCAGAGCAAACACCTGTTAAAGGTTGTTTTGCATTCTGTTGTTCTTGGGCTACAGAAAACATAATCACATTTGGTAGCTATATAGAATTTAAGTTGTTGGGTTGAAGGAATGTTGCAGTCTATCTTAATTGCAAGGTAGTCCTTTGTATGACTGCAAATTGGGTTTGTGCTTCATCAGTAAGCATTCTGACAAGAAGCGTCCATCACTTTGGCTTGCTCATTTACCACGACAGAATAGAAAATGAAGTGTCCCAATAATTACATTATAGTTTCCTTATTGTAGGACAAGAAAGCAATGTGGTATAATTAGGTTTGATTGGAGAGCATGTTTCCGGTAAGATCTGAAATTAATGACGTTGCTATAGTGACACATCTGCGACCACCAGTGCGTGAAACATAAAGTAATTCATTTGACAAGAGAAGACATCTGTTAACTGTGAGGATGCAGAGCATATTGACACTGACCTGAAATACTAGACGTTATGTGATAAATGAATAAATGGTTCTGAAACAGGAGGACAGATAATTTGTACTTAGTCTGCAAATAGAGCTTTAATCTTCCCACTGCTTGCTTTTGATAGTGCCATTGTTTAAGAACAATGCAGTGGCGAGCTCATAACTTCTAAATGGTAACTGTGGATGAACCCTAATGATGCAATAAATTAATCCCAATGTCAATGGAATTTATCACTATTGTATTATGAAGTCATTAGTGGTGCAAACAGCTGGAACAACTTTTTTTGATAAATAGGTATTGTGAACAGTAATTATACTTGGCACATTGAAAATTGGCATTCTTTTTACAGGTGTCAGCACAGAAATGTGGTTCGTGTACATCATTTATGCATTTTCTGTTAATAAATAACTAACATCAAGGGAATTCTAATGAAAAGGCTAAACTGCATATTGGTGTAGTGATCAGTTAAGTGATTCATTGACTTAATGTTCAATGCTGTATTTAAGTTGTTTTCAGCTAAATGATTAATATGCTTTCAGGTTGCTAAATGAAACTAGTGCATATGAACATAGGAAGTGTCACTGGAACTGACCAGCTGGTTCATCCAATTGTAATGAATATCATATCATATAATACAGATGCACAGTGCCCAGGATAGACGTTTTTATGTAATTAGTGTTCAGTCTCAAAACCTGAAATGCTGTGTATTATGATAATGTAATACAATTCATGAAATTGAGATTGCAAAACCATTTAGTTTTGAACTTGTAACAGCTCTCCCCCCTCCCCGAATTGTACTAATTTGTACTTTAATTACTTAGTACATGATTGTTTTTTAACAGTTTTAGGATAAACACTTAACTAGTAGTGAATTGTTTATTTATGTATTAACATAGCCCATGTAGCCAAGAAGTGGTAGGATGCACCATATGAGCCCTCATACAAAACAGAGTTTCATTAAAAAAGCATTATCCTGCAAAATTCCCTGTTAGCGGTTATATACTGTATAGTGAAGCAAACTTAGTATAATGAGTTAGTACAGCAAATGCTGATAAATTAGAATTCTAATCCATTGTTTCCAGTGCTAAGAATATTCTGTATATGCAGACATTCAGTCGTAAGGGTGAGATGCCTAAATATTATTTTCAATATATTTAAATAACTTGGACAAGGAATGTGAATATGCTATAGCAGCGTTTGTGGATGACACACTAACAGGTGGGAAAGCATGTGGTGAGGATGACACGCAGTCTCCAGAGGGTTATATACAGGTTGAGAGATTGGACAAAAACTTGGCAGATGGAATGTAATGTGGGAAAATATGAAGTCATGTACTTCCGCAGGAAGAATAGAAGAGCTGAATATTATTTAAATTGAAAAAGACTGCAGAAATCTATGGACCAGAAGGATTTGATAGTCCTCATCCACAAATCACAAAAAGCTAACGTAAAAGTTCAGTGGGTAATAGGGAACGAATGTTAGCGTTTATATCAAAGAGAATGAAGTATTTAAGTAAAGCTAAAGCTATGCAAAACACTAGGCAGAACAGAATTCTGTGAACAGTTTTGAGCCTCTTATCCAAGGAAAGAGATATGGCATTGGGGGCAGTCCAATGAAATTTTGCTAGGCTGGTGTGAGGTATGGAAGGATTATTTCAGGAGAGATTGTCTACATTAGGCCTATACTTGTTAGAATTGAGAAGAACGTGAGTCAACTTTATTAAGGCATAGAAGATTCTTTGGAAATTTGGCAGGATAGGTGCAGAAAGGCAGTTTCCCCTTGTGGGAGAGTCTGAGACCAGAGGGCATAATCTCGGAATAAGGAATTGCACACTAATACACGTGGAAATTTTTCTCAGAGGGTAGTGAACCTGTGGAATTCTTTGTTGCAGAGGGTATATCATTAAGTACCTTCAAGGCCAAGACACAGATTTTTAATCAGTAAGGGAGTTGAGGATTATGGGGAATTTGCAGGAAAGTGGAGTTAAGGATTATCAGATTAGCCATAATCTCATTGAGTGCTGGTGCAGGCTCAGAGCTGAATGATCTACTTCTGCTTCTACATTTTCTTGGCTCCTTGTCAATCGAAGGACTTCATATAACCCAGACTAATGTTTTAATGTAGTTTTGAGGGAATACAACATTTCCAGAGATACCAGTTAAACTTAACATATTAAACTGAGGCCCTGCTTGTTTACTTGTATGTTAAAGATCCTCTGGTAGTGTTAAGGAATTGGAGGTTAACTTTCCTACATAAGTGATAGGAGCTGGAATAAGCCAGTCGGTTCTGTCACATTGCTTTGTCATTCAATATGCTCATGTCTGATCATCTAACTCAACTATGCCTTCCAAAGCTGTCCTACTATTCCTTAACTCCCTTAGGAACCAAACATGATCTCCTTTTTGTTTTGAATATTTTCAAAGACTGGGGATCCACAGCACTCTTATGAAGAATTCCAAAGATTCACGACCTTGAATGAAGAAAGTTCTTTTTATCTCAATCCCAGATAGTTGACCCCATATTCTGACAAATTAACCTCATATTATTGACCGCAACCAGCAGAAACATTTTCTGTATGGCCACCCTGTCAAGAGACCAAAACTGCACACGTTCCTCAGGTTTGTCCTGTAATATCCTATTTAATTGTGCTAAGGTCTCTTAACTGTAATTCTTTTTGGAACAAATGCTAACATGCCATTTACCTCCTAATTGCTCGTTATACTTTTAAAACTCCTTCTGACTGCAACCATTTCCCAGTACCCAGAGATATTCTGTTTCTATTTTCCTGACAAAAGTGGATAACTTCACACTTCCTGACATTGTGTTATATCTGCTGTGTTCTTTTCCACTTGTTTGAGCTGTCTTTATCCCTTTGCAGCCTCTTTGTGACCTCCTAATTGCTTATTTTCTCGCCCGACTTGTTTTATATCCTGATGTCCTATATTTATCTCTTGAGCAGGATGATTTGTTAAGGAAGATACTCCACAGAGGATCCTTAACCTGCTGAGTGTTTTCAGCGTTTTCTATTTTCCACTGGCTACTAATCTCTATGCAAATTGCCTGCTGCATAATCTATAACATAATTGGCTGTGAAACATTCATAGGGTTCTGAGGGCATGCAAGATGGTATGTAAATACCAGTTCATTTCTTTATTTGTAGCATGATTCCACGAATGATGTGCAACAAAAATGGTTTTGGGGTTTATTTTGTTAATTGCATCAACTGTTTGTTTTTTATGATTGCTGAAATCAGAGCATGTGGTTGTTTTCAAGTGCAATTTTAACATCTTATAGCATATCATATTGGCTTTCTGATGGAGTGGTCACTGCCGTGTGCCATATGCATGCTAAAAACCTTGTATTTAGAGGAGGGTGGAATTTCCTGTAATAGTAGCTTTGGGAAAACAACAGAATTCCATCTTGGATGCACTCATCATAGAATGGAGCAGGAGACTCTGTATAATAACTCAATTTGCTGGTAGATGCAACTGGGATTCTTTGAAAGAGCTGGTGATTGCTTGGAAGTTTTCCAAGAGGAGGAAATCTAGTAACTACCTATAACTATGCAGTGTTATATATGTGCCAGCAAATGTATTTTAGGGAGGAGTAAGTCATTAATGCATATAATTATGCTAAAGCTCTTTTCAATATAAAGTTACCTTCATGTTATCCCCTTGTTGGAATAGAAAATATTGTCTGTGGAGGATCTCTTAAAAGAAAACAAAATCAATCAGTATGTACTTGTGACTGAATCTGAAGTCTGGCTTTCTTTCATACATAGAAGTGTGCCGTATGATGTTACAAATTTGATTTGCCATAGATACCTTATTAAGTATATTGGCAATACCTATGTTCGTACCTACTAGGGAAGGAGCAAAACTTGACCTACTCTTGAGAAATAAAGCAAGTCAGATAACTGAGTTATCAGTGGGGGAGCACTTTGGGACCAGTGACCATAATTCTGTTAGTTTCATAATCGTAACAGAAAAGGATAGACCGGATCTAAAAGTTCAAGTCCTAAATTGGAGGAAGGCCAATTTTGACAGTATTGGGCAAGACCTTTCAAAGGTGAATTGGGGGTGGATAATCGCAGGTAAAGGGATGTGGGAAGCTTTCAAAAATGAGATAACGAGAGTCCAGAGACAGTATGTTCCTGTTAGGTTTTAGGAATGCTTGATAACTAGAGAAATTTAGGCTTTGGTCAAAAAAAAGAAGAAAGCATATGTCAGGTATAGACAGCAGAGATGGAGTGAATCCCAGAGGAGTATGAAGGCATTAGAAGTATACTCTAGGGAAATCAGGAGGACAAAAATAGGAGATGAGGTAGCTTTGGCAAATAGGGTTAAGGAGAATCCAAAAGCATTCTATAAGTACTTTAAGGACAAAAGGGTAACTAGGGAGAGAATAGGTTCCCTTAAAGATCAGCAAGGCCACCAATGTTTGGAACCACAGGAGATCGGAGAATACTAAATGAGTATTTTGTATCGGTGTTTACTGTGGGGAAGAATATGGAACTTAGAGAATTTGGAAGTAAATAGCGACATCTTGAAAAATGTTGATATTACAGAGGAGGAGGTGTTTAACATGACGCAGAAAGCTGGATAATTCCCCAGGACCTGATCAGGCATATCCTAGAACCCTGGTAAGCTAGGGAAGTGATTGCTGGGCCCTTGCTGAGATATTTGTATCATCAGCAGTCACGGGCTAGGTGCTGGAAGACTGGAGGTTGGCTAACGTGGTGCCACTATTTAAGAAAGGTGGTAAGGAGAAGCCAGGGAAATGTAGACTGATGAGACTGACGTCACTGGTGGGCAAGTTGCTGGAGTGAATCCTGAGGGACAGGACTTACATGTATTTGGAAAGGCAAGGACTGATTAGGGATAATTAACATGGCTTTGTGGATGGGAATTTGTGCCTCATAACTTGATTGAGTTTTTTGGAGAAGTACTGAAGAGGATTGATGAGGGCAGAATCATCGATGTGATCTAAATGGAATTCAGTAAGGCGTTTGACAAGGTTCCACATGGTAAACTGGTTGGCAAGGATAGAATATATGGAATACAGGGCGAACTAGTCATTTGGATGCAGAATTGGCTCAAAGATCGGAGACAGAGGGTGGTGGTAGAGGGTTGCTTTTCAGGCTGGAGGCCTGTGACCAGCGATGTGCCACAAGGATCATTGCTGGGCCCACTGCTTTTCATTATTTATATAAATGATTTGGCTATGATAATAGGATGATATCACCAAACCAAATATATGGTTAGTAAGTTTGCAGATGACACCCAAATTGGTAATGTAGTGGACAGCGAAGGAGGTTACCTCCGAACCTTGATCAGATGGGCGCGTGAGCCGAGGAGTGGAAGATGGAGCTTAGTTTAGATAAATGTGAGATGCTGCATTTTGGAAAGGCAAAATCAGAGCAGGACATGATCACTTAATGGTAAAGTCCTGGGGATTTTTGCTGAACAAAGACCTTGGACCTCACAGTTCCTTGAAAGTAGAGCCACAGGTAGACAGGATAATGAAGAAGCCATTTGGTGTGCTTTCCTTTATTTGCCAGTGCATTGAGTATAGGAGTTGGAAGGTCATGTTGCAGCTGTACAGGACATTGGTTAGGCCACTTTTGGAATACTGTGTTCATTTCTGGTCTCCCTGCTATAGGAAGGATGTTGTGAAACCTGAAAGGGTTCAGAAAAGATTTGCAAGGATGTTGCCAGGGTTGGAGGGTTTGAGCTATAGGGAGAGGCTGGATAGTCTGGGACTATTTTCCTGGAGCTTCAGAGGCTGAGGGGCGACGTTATAGAAGTTTACAAAATCATGAAAGGCATAGGTAGGATGAATAGCCAAGGTCTTTTCCCCGGGATAGCAAGTCCAAAACTAGAGGCTATAGGGTTAAGGTGAGAGGGGAAATAATTAAAAGGGACCTAAGTGACAACTTTTTCACGCAGTGAGTGGTGCATGTATGGAAGTGGTCAAGGCTGATATGATTACAACACTTAAAAGGCATCTGGATGAGTACATGAATAGGAAGAGTTTAGAGGGATGTGGGCCAAATGGGTTTATTTAGGATATCTGGTCAGCATGGACGAGTTGGACTGAAGGGTCTGTTTCCATGCTGTACAGCTATGAATCTATGTTTGAGTTGACCTTGGTTGTTTGGAACATAGGAATAGGAGTAGGCTATTCAGCCCATTGAACCTGCTGTGCCATTTAGTTAGATCATGGCTGATCATCTATCCCATTTTCACTTTCATGTATCACCTCCATATCCTGTGATATTATGAGTCTTCAAAAATCTATCAAACTGTCATGAGCATGCTCAGTAATTACACTTCCACACCATGGCTCTGTCTGATATGGTCTACTCCTTATGCTGAGCTTAATTCTTCACGTTATTGACTCAACCGCCAGGAAAAACATTTTAGCTGTAACCACCCTTTCAATAAGATCACCTCTCACTTATCAAAATTCTAGAGAACGTGGACACTGTTTCCTCAATTTCTCCCTGTAAAGCATTCCTTCCATCCCACAAATTGGTCTGGTGAACTATCATTGTCTTCCCCTTATAGAAAATATATAGAATTATAGAATCCGTACAGTGCTGAAAGAGGTCATTTGGCCCATCAAGTCTGCACCGACCCTCCACACAGCATTCAAGCCCCCCCGCCGACCCGATCCGATCCCATCTCCATACTGTGGCTAATCCACCTAACCTGCGCATCCCTGAACACTGTGGGGCAATTTAGCATGGCCAGTTCACCTAACCTGCACATCTTTAGATTGTGGAAGGAAACTGGAGCACCCGGCAGAAACCCCTACAAATACAGGGGTCACAGATGGTCTCCCAAGGCTGAAATCGAACCCGGGTCCCTGGCAGCGTGAGGCAGCGGTGCTAACCACTGAGCCACCATGCTGCCCATCTTTAGATATCCATCCATAGCTAAAGAAGCCAAAATTATAAACACAGTTCCAGGTTCTGTTCCAGAATCATGGCTGTATACATTTTTCTGTGCTGTATGACTTGATTAAATCTGAACAATTTCAGCAAGTCATTTTTTACTTCTCTACTCGTCCCCTTGTGATGAAGCTCATGGTCTAACCTGCATGCTAGCTTTTAGTGACTCCTGAGAAAGGGGCATCCAGGTTCCTTTGAACATCCCAACCCCTCTTTATTTTGAAGAAAAAAAATTTGCGTTTCTATTTTTTTCTACCAAGTGAATCACTTAAAACTTAACTAAATTCACTCCGGGGCTCCATATTCTAATCCATTATTTAACCTGGCCAAGTCCTTTGGAAGTCTCTTTGCATCATACTGACAACTTAAATTTCAACCCAGTTTGGTGTCATCAAGTTTGGAAATGTAACAATTGGTTCCCCACCCATCATCCAAATAATTTATATAGGTCGTGAACAGCTGTAGACCTAGCACTGATCCTCATGGCCACGAGGAACAACCTGACATCTTGAGAGTGATTAATTTATTCCTGTGTTTGGGGATTAATAGGATTATAACACAAATTCGAAGATTCTTAAACACAGTAAAAGTATAAGTAGATGATTTGGTTTATTGATTTTTGTTAATACACTTCTGTTTTATTGTTAAACTAAAATCTGCAGCATTGCAAGCTTATTTTAACGAGATCATTTCATTAAAAACAAATCAAAATATGATCTATTAGTTTCTGTCGGCGGTCTGACTTCTTGGTAATAACATCGTTGAGATCATAACAATATAGTGACCACTTGATGCCTTAAAAATTAAGAATTGACAAAAAGTAGACTATATTAAAATGCATTGTTTGTTTATTTATTAGGATGCTAAATAGAAAAACCATTTACTTTTCATTGCTTGCTTTTTCATATTAAAACGTTATAACCATTCTCTCCAGTTTTTAAACTACTTGAAGGGGAATTGGTTAGACAGATTACTGACCTGTTATAGGACACATCTGTCCAACTGATGAGAGAGATCTTGGTAGATTCCTCTGAATAATTTGCTTGGCTATTTCTGTTCAATTGGGAGTGTGAAGCAGACCTAAGGAATTTTCAGGGAAGAGGGAGATCTATAAAATAAAAACTGTTAGCAGGAATCTGTGGTATTCACTTCCAACGTGTAGTTGCCAACTTTCGTAGTTGTATTTCATCTGGGTGCATATGGAAAATTCTTAACTCTTGAAGGACCTGTTTCCGATTGTGGAATTTTAAAGCCATAGTCAAAACAGCTAGTTGGCTGTTACTTACTTCAGTAGCTGTTTTAATCGCAATGATCTTAGACTTCACTTTGGGGTGGAGATAAGATGGTAGTGATTTTTACCAGCTGTATTCGCGACCAAAGTTGAAATGGTGAAGAGCTGAACTTTACAGTTAGCTTCATAACAATGTCTCACATTGCTTCTGCCATATTGCAGCTGTTGCCAACCAAGAGAGTTGATGATTGCCTGGCTTTTCTGTCTTCGGACCTCAAAATATTTTCTTAATTTTTACTTCTCTTTACAATTCTTCATTACTGTTCTGGATTCATGCGTGTTCATGTTTGAAATGATCCTTACATATTTAAAGCTGAAAATGGTTGGTACACTTTATGGAAAGTTAGTTAAATATTAAAGAGGTGCACTAATGTTTTTATTAAACATTCAGTAATGAATTACTGGTTAGGGAATTGAAATGTATTATCTAAACAATATATTGTTGAATCTGGTGCGCATCATATCAGGCAGTTATTTGTATAAGTGTGCCATTTTTCAAGTTCAAGTGTCAATTCCTTGTTGAAAAGTATAATGAAACTGCTAGTAAATTTAGACAATCTGTTGCACATTTTATCTCTCCTGTGTTTATTTTAGGAACCCTTACGCAAAATGAGATGATATTTAAACGTCTCCACCTGGGCACAGTTTCTTATGGGACAGACACAATGGATGAAATTCAAAGCCATATAATTGGCTCCTATGCACAGGTATGAGTTTCAAACCACCTTGTGTGTAAATTATTTTCACTGTACTTTAAACATGTCTAACAACAGTTTTAATGGGGTTGCAGTAGCTTTAAATGAAATTGAAAGAAGCGTGTGAAATTCAAATGCATCATTTACAGGTTATATTTGTTAGTGATTCTGGAGACCGTTTATTTTAATCCACTGAAAGCAAAACACAAGCCATTCCTATCACACATAGACATTACTGATTTAGGAAGAGAGAAAAGTTGACTAGGGCTCCTGCTGTACAGCCGGAACTTGGGACAGGGTGGGTGTAGAGTGCTGAACTAGGGCCCAGGGCTGGGGGACACCTGCTGTACTCTGGTTGGGTCTGTAGACGTGGGCCTGTGATTTCTGGCCCTTCCTATGACTGTATTTGCATATACTAGATGCCGTGTGTGTGTGTGTGGATTTCGCTCAAAAATTGCAATCTGGTGTCAAGCATAAATAGTATTTTTTGGGGGGGCAATATGTCAGAAGGTATCTGTGGCTTCCCTCAGCATTGAAAGAAAGGGAAAAGGAAAGGGAGGGTGGAGAAACCAAAGTATGTTGAACTTAAAATTACAGGTGACCTGAAATATGCCTGCAAAATAATCTGATGTGGTATGTGTAGGTACTACTTTTCAGCCTTCAGATTTCTCTGTATTCAATATGTAATTGTACTGTTTTGATATTTTTAACATGATCATTTAGTAGTAAATGTAATTGTATGTTCACAGTTTGTGTTGAATGGTATATGTTATTAAATTATTTTGGGGTGTAAGAGCTTCTGCCATTCAATGTATTTGGAAATATTCCAATACGTATGCAAAACAGTGTTCTCCACTTGAGTGTATGCCCTGTTGTTTGACAAAGAAATAGACTGCAAAAGGTTCAAATGGCACATTTCGGGAATACAAAAGACACAAGTGTTATGTATGTAAGATAACAAGGTATAGAGCTGGATGAACACAGCAGGCCAAGCAGCATCAGAGGAGCAGGAAGGCTGACATTTTGGGCCTAGACCCTTCTTCAGAAAACCTCAGTGGATCTCTCTCCCACTGCAACTCTCTCATAATCTCTTCAGCAGCTTGGCCTGCTGTGTTCATCTAGCTCTACACCTTGTTATCTCAGATTCTCCAGCATCTGCAGTTCCTACTATCTCTGAGTTATGTATGTAGTTGGGGGTGCTGCCCCTTTAAGAGAGCTGGTCAGATGACCCAAAGGGTCTGGTCTGCAACCAACTGTGAAGGTATAAGCCTCGTTAATAAAGTGTTCCTGTTTAGAATTACCATTTATCTACCTGGTATATAATTCCTGGAAAGGAAGCACAAACATAGCAGTGCAAATGTGATGCAACTAAATTGTTTGTAAAAATTGCAACAG
Organism: Ginglymostoma cirratum; assembly: GCA_024137785.1. Lineage (NCBI taxonomy): Eukaryota > Metazoa > Chordata > Chondrichthyes > Orectolobiformes > Ginglymostomatidae > Ginglymostoma > Ginglymostoma cirratum. Next base: position 18,051,576 of record JAHRHZ010000051.1, on the reverse strand, counting down.
GTTCAAATGTCACCTCTAGGAAGCTCTGTATGAATTAAATAACTTAAAAATTCAGCAAGACAGAAAACGAGCACCAAAATGGACCAAAACAGACAGTGTGACCAACGGATAGGCAATGCCACCTGCATTCTAGACTGCATCAACATGAGGAGCCAGGGAAGAGCTTGAGGGGAAGCAGCTGAGGCAGCAAAATTATTCCAATGTTGGGAGTATCATGTTTGGGTCAAATTATATATTATAAAAAGACCACAATGTTGACCTGTAGAAACATGATCCAGGAACAGTTTGTTTTTGTCTTTCCAGCCTCACAGTCGGACCTATTCTGAATCAAGCTCCCCAAACTGGGTTACATGACCTGCTCTTTTATACTGGCAGCATGCACCTCCATATTTAAAAGAAAATGGAAAAAGACAACAACCTTTCCATAGTTTGCCGTGACATGATCAGTCTTTAAGGGGAATGTCGATTCCTGGAAGACAGTCTCCTCGTCTCAGGAACATTCTCAAGTAGTGTCCTGGGCTTCAGGAAACTCCCGTTGTTTCTCATGTATGTCCCTCTCTGGCTGCTGTTGCCCTGTGACACTGTTGTTGTCTCCTCCTTGGATATAACCAACCCTGGCTCAGAGAGACATGACTGGGTTGACACTACTGGTCCCATCTGGACTGGCTTGGTATTCGGAAGATCTTCCCATGCTGGTAAACTGTGGTGACCATCTGGTCCCTCAAGACCAGTTCATTCCTAGCCTACTGTATATGACAATGGTCCTGTTTGAGCCACAGCCATCAGTGGAATTCATTTCTCTCCAGACTGTATAATTCCAGGTCAACATGCTCTCTCCTCTTTGGAATACCCTCGACCTTGAGGTTCCCATCCTTCTGACAATCTGTCCTCCTTGATTTTGCTGTACCCCTGTCAGTGTCTTCCTGCTACTGTAAGTCAAACATGGTCCTCCATTGACAAATGAACATTAAGGACTCTTTTTTTGAGATTATTTATAGCTCGCGTTGTGGATAAGTTTGCCACAAGACTTGCTTGCCAAGCTGGTGTGTTTGATTGTTGACGTTTCGTCACCCTGCTGGGTAACGTTGTCAGTCAGTCTCTGGTTAAGCATTGGTGTTCTGTCCTGCTTGTCATTTATATGCCTCGGTTTGCTGGAGTGGTTGACATAACTTCCGGTTCATTTTTTCAGTGGCTTGTATATCGGGTCCAGTTCAGTGTGTTTGTTGATGGCGTTCCAGTTGGAATGCCAGGTCTCCAAGAATTACCTGGCATGTCTCTGTTTTTGCTAAGCCCTTAAAAATGTGCAGGATTTTCATGACCCCACTCTCTTTCTCAATTTAGGAGTCCACATTCAGCCACTAAAAGTAGCTCCTGGCTTTTTTCTTCATTTGCACCATGCCATGTTGTCCTTGATGCACTTGTTACGGGGTACGTTCCTCCTTAAAAGTAGAGAAATAACCACTCTCATTCACCTAAATAAACACTGTCTGATAAGGATAACTCCCACCTACCGAACAGATAAGGGCATAATTCTGGGAGGTTATCATAACTGGTCCTCCCTCTCAGGACTAGGTCCAATACATGGTTCAAAACCCAGTCATTCTGGATAGCGTTCTGCACTTACTCCATTGACACCAGCACCATGTCATCCTAGGAAAAGTATATGATTTTCAAGTCCCATTTGGGAACATCAGTATCCCCGGTAGTAGCAGCCTTGACAAGGCATCTGCATTGCCACACTTCTCTGTCAATAGCTGATTTCATATGAATATGCTGACAGAACCAGCGCCCAGCTCTGCAGCCATGCTGCCACCATTGATGGTATCTTTGTATACGGGCCAAAAATGGAGGTTAGAGTTCTCTGGTTAGTCAGCAGCTTGAAATGCCCACTGTAAAGGAAATGGGTGAACTACTTTAAACCAAAAATGATGCCCAATCCTCTTCTTTTGACTTGGGCATAATTTTCTTCCAACGTTGCAAGTGACCTTGATGCAAACACAGTGGGCCTTCCCTCTCCTTTTGATATGTGACAATACAGCACCAACTCCATAAGGCAAAGTGTCAAATGCTAGATGTAGTGATAACTTTGGGTCGAAATGCATTAACAGTTCCGACCGCTCTTAAAGCTTGTTTCATCTTCCAGTAAGCCTCTTCACATCCCAGAGTCCATTTCCATGGCCACCTGTTTCCCAACAACTGATGCAAAGGTTTTAGTACGGCTTCCTGATCCAAGACAAACTTGCCATAATAATTGACAAGTCCCAAGAATGATCTCAGTTAATACACATTCTCTGTTCTAGGGGCCTTTGTGATGGAGATTTCCATCTTCTTGGGTGCCTTTTGTACAAATCAGTTGTATGACCCAGGTACTCGAGACCTTGTTCACTTCTAGGCCATGCTTCTGCAACCTTTTTAGGGTTTTCTGTGGTTTTCTGGAGGGGCCAGTGACAACAATATCATCTGGAGAAGGAGACAGCAAGAACAGCAGATGTTGGAAGTCAGAGTCAATGCAAGTTGGAGCTGGAGGAACACAGCAAGTCAGGCAGCATCAGAGGAACAGGAAAGTCAACGTTTTGGATTAGGACCCATCATCAGGACTGCCTGAAGGATCCCAACCTGAAACATTGATTATTCTGTTCCTCTGCTGCCTGACCTGCTGCGTTCCTCCAGCTCCACACTGTATTGACTTTATCAACCAGGTAACACTAGACTCCATGCAACCCACTTAAAATTTGATCCATGGACCTCTGGAACAGAGCTGGTGCTGATGTAGAGCCGAAAGGAAGTCACTTGAAGGGGAAAAGTCACTATCGTCTGCAATGTCTGAGACCCCTTCGCAACCTCCATCCTTAAGTAGGCCTGCAACAGATCCATGTTTAAGAATGTCTTACCCGAGCCAGTCCACTGTATAGGTCTTCTATGAGCGGAAGTGGATCACAACCAGGACTGGTTTGACTGTGACCTTAAAGTCGCCACAAATCTTCACCGTGCCATCTGCTTTTAAGGCCAGAACAATTGAAATAGCCTGTTCGTTGGTGGTTACCGGTTCCAATTCTCCCAGTCATTCCAGTTCTGCCTCCACTTTAGACTAGATGCATACAGTACTGGACACATCTTCAGAATCTGCAGATGAGCCTCTGGTTTCAGCTGTATTTTAATTTTGACTCCTTTTATTCCCCCCACCCAAATAGTGCAGGGCACTCACCTTTTACTATGTATCATGGCAGTTCTGCACACTGGTCCCTTAACTGTACTTTCACCAGTTCTTAGCCCTATAGTGGCATCACTTGTTCAATTATCAATGATAGCACGCTTAAACTCTGCCTAAAGCTGGATTCGGGAACCGGAGACACCGCTGCGCCTATATCCACTTCCATTTTTATTGTCTACCCCTCTAATTTGGGAAGAACCAAGAAACGATCGGCTTCACCCTGTACTGATGGATTGTTTAACCAAAGCTCTGCTGGCTCTGACCCTTCTGCTTCCGTGGACCCAGCTGATGCCCTGTCTGCTCCCTGGCTGGAGACGTGTTCCTATGTGTTGTCCCCAGGATTGACTCTTCTTGACTCCACTTCCCCTGTTTGGGTTGTAACTAACAAATTTCAGACAGCATGGTCCACGCGCTTAGACGTTTGCAGCACTGGGCTTCTCAAGTCCAAAATGTTGACTCCTCGTGGCCAAGCCTGCCACATTGCCAGCATTCTGTGGTTGGTACCGCACTCTGTTGAGCCTCTGTTGTTTTATGTATCCGGGTATCAACACTCAGCTGTGTTGCTCTCCTGGCTGCCAACTCCCAAGTTCGCATTTGGAAGGCTGTAGTTAAATTCAGGCCTCTCCTTGTTAGTAAATTCGCCAGTTGTTATGTCTAATTATAGAAAGACCACAAGGTTGGCCTGTAGAAACTTGAACCAGTTTGTCTTAACAACCACGCAGTCGGACCTGACCTGCTGTCTTAAAGGGACAGCTTGCACCCCTAACTACATACGTAAGAAGGTGGTAGAAGTAGAGACCTTAAAGTAAGTCTAGTTTCTGAAAACCAGCTGTTGACTCTTCACTGAATGACCAGCTGGTAAGCGTGCAAGTGTGAAAAGGAGATTACAGAATGCTGGAACAATGGAAGCTGCCAAGTGGAAACAGCCCAGGCATTAATTAACGTTAAACAAAAATAGGGTAGTCTGCAATGGCAGTGACATCACTGTGCATTAAATGTGATAACGTCAGCAGCACATGCATAGGGTGCGTTCTGAGGTCTGTCGTGGCCAGCTGATGTCACCAGCCCCATCTGCACAGACAAGGCATCTAGTAGCTATTGCTTTGCCGATTTTGGCTATCAGGGTAATGATTCCAGAAATATTTAAATAGTACAGAAAGTTGATGCCATTTAAGGTTTTAGCAAAGATTTGTAGCTCAGGTTGTGGGTGAGGTTGTTGATTTGCTCGCTAAGCTGGCTTGTTTTCATTCATGACCTCAGTTGATGCCACCTTGCTTCATGAGAAATTACATTCCAGTTTCTAAAATAAATGTCTGTGCAGTTATAATTCATGTTTCATTTTGTGTGGCCTCTTTTCCTTGAATAAGTACAACAAACAACATATGTAATAAACTCATGTTATCTGAAAACTGTGCTGCTTAAGATTAAGAGTGCTGAATTAGATGGTGCACTGATTTGTGTGAACTTGTTCTTAATTTAATGGAGGTTTATTTAAAAATCTAGTTACAATAAATATAGCTTGGATATTTTTCAAATGTTCCATTGAAACCCCCAATTGAATGATTGTCAAAAAATGTCAATGATTCAAAAAGCAGAAGTCATTCCACCTTTAATTGAAGAATCTCAATGTTGAGTCTCTTGATGTGAGCAAATTCTCTTCCAGTAATTAGAATAGTTAGTTACTTTGTACGGCTCAAGAATTGTTGTTCCTAGTCAAATGATGTGTAGTGGAATTGCATGCAAGGCTCAAATAGTTTTCATATGTGATGATTGGACATCGAGAAAAGCAAATGAACAAAAATGTTAGGTGGAGATTATGGCAGTAAAATTGTCAAGTTACAGATATTTCCTAGTGTTAAACATTAAAAAAAATTAACCTGTTGACTCTTTGTACAGAAAGATGTTTGTTTTAAGAAACAATGCAGTGGAAATTTGTATGGATTTATATAATTATTTTTCTTCTGGTATTTACATCTCATTGCTTTCCTCAAAGTTAAATACAACTTCCAAAAGAAAATTGTGTGGAGTTCACTGGTGAAATTGATGAATCTGGTACAATGTATATATTTATTTTTGCTTATAATTTCTAATTTTAGAACTGAGAGACAGATGAACTGATGAAAGACCAAGGCTATTATTAATTGGGATGAAAATTAAAAAGACCATCTGGATAAGCCAGTTGCAACGAGATTAAAGAATCTCAGCTTTATAGCTGATAAACATAAAGGCCAGAGAATAGGCTGGTATTCTAGTAAAACTGATGACCAAATGCAGTATGTTGTTGACATTCTTTAGCAGTGTAAATTTTCTAGTGAACTGAGGTGTAAGAAGATGGAGTTGCAGGGCATTTTAGCCCCTGGGGGAGGGAATGGAGAAGCTAGCTATCTGATCTAAAGCCCAGAAGCATTCTGCGGAGGAAGTGGGGGATAGAGAAAGATGGGGAAGGCCAAGTGCCATTGCTGATGGAGCAGTGTAATGAATTATTATTAAAAACTTTCCTATAGTTGGAAATTGTTCAAGAAGAAGCTGTAATCCCTGGCTTACTTAGCTGTGTCTTGACAGATGTAAAAAATTAGTCAATTATCCTCAAAGATGTCATGTAAAATTTGATCTCCAATTTAAAAACAGCCATTAAACAGAATGCCGATTTTATAATCAATCTACAAGTTACAGATCTTAGCATTCACAAAATTGCTCAGATTGAATAGCATTTATTAAGCACAGTCCAATGTGTGTCACCTTCTTGGAAACTTAACAACGTTAATCTAAATCTCTCAATGGTGTTAAATGTTATCCAAATACAAATAACCAAATTAAAGCATGAAAAATGGTAAATAACAGACAACGTTTCAACGACTCAGGTCAGACAACATCTGTTGAGAAAGAAAAATAAATGTTGACTTTGGTTCTGTCCAGAGATACTGTGTGACCTCCTGAATAGTTCTAATATTTTAATTTTATTTGAGAATTCTAGCATCCATATATGAAATAAATGGTATATCATGACAGTCCAATGTAGCATGAAGAATCTATCGTGACCAACATAATGGATAACTTTTTTTAATCCCTTTTAAATAAACCTGCGCTGGGAGTGAAAAGGTCTATCGGTCAAAAGCAGAAATAGTGTGTGTTTTGGGTTACCACACAAACATGCCTGTTTGATTAAACTGATCAGCATTGAATGAAACACAAGATTGAGAGAGACGTACGGCAGATCACAACTAGGGCTGTAGATAGGGCTTTAAACTAAGCACTTGGGAGTGGGAGGGTGGAGTTCAGTTACATGGAACAGTATGATTTTGGTTAGTGGTGGGGTTGATTGTTACCAGAATGCAAAAGGAAGGGACAGAATGTGTGAATATCACATTCTACCAAGAATCCATAAAGGTAGCGGGAGATTCAGTAATAGAATAAACTTAAAAACCTTGTATTTTAATGCACAAAGTATTCGGCATAAGGTGGTTGAACCATGGCACGAATCCAAGTATGTGAATGTGATCTCATGGCCATTAAGATAGGATGGTTACAAGGAGACCAAAACTGGGAACTTATGGCAATATTTGATCTTTCAGAGAGACAGAGATGGAAAAAGTGTTTCGGTAGCATTATTGATAAGAAATGAAATGAGGACAGTTGTGAGAGATGATCTAGGCTTGGGTGATGTAACGTTAATTTGGGCTGAGGTTTTTAAAAAAAAGCAGCAAAGATGGAAGACATTGGGAGGAGTAGTGTACAGATCTCTAAACAGTAGCCTCTCTGTGGGAAAGAATATAAATCAACAAATAAAAGGGCCATGTGAAAAGAAGAGAAAAATAATTATGGCTGACTTTAATTTTGTTGATTGGGTTAATCAGATTGGAAAGGATAGTTACAACTGGGACTGTAACTGTTTAGAATATGTATTACTGACTTGGCGGAAGGAAGTGAATGTACTATAGGCAAATTCGCAGATGACAAGAACAGGTGAAAAAGCAGGCTGTGAGAGGGATACAAGCAGTTTACAGAGAGATATTGATAGGTTAAGTAAGTGGGCAAATGCCCTATAACGTGAGAAAATGTGAAGTGCTTATTTTGAAAAGGAGAACAGAATATTATTTAAATGATGAAAAACCTGCAAAAAGTTACAACACAAAGGGACTTGGGTTACTTGTACACAAAACACAGCTAACATAGAGGTACAGCAGGTAATCAGGATAGCTAATGGAATGTTGGCCCTTATTTCAAGGGAGTTGGAGAATGAGGGTAGGAAAGTCTAACTGCAGTTGTACTTTGAGATGGTGAGACCACATCTGGAGTACTATGAGCAGCTTTGATCCCCTTATTTAGGGAAAGATATCATTTCGTTGGAGGCAGTTCAGAGAAGATTCACTTGGATGATCGCTGGTATGGAGTGATAGTCTTATGAGAAACTGCTAAACAGGTTGGAACTATACTCACTGGAGTTTAGAAGAATGAGTGATGATCTCATTGAAACACATAGATTTCTCAGGGCAAATAGTGAGCGAATGTTGCCCTTCATGGCAGAGTCGAGGACCAGAGATCATTGTTTCAGAGTTAAGGGGTGCCAATTTAAGACAGAAATGAGGAGGAATGTCTTTTCTGAGGGTTGAGAGTCTGAGACCTTGCCACAGAGAGCTGTGGAGGCAGAGTCCTTCTGTATATTTAAGGGCGAGATAGGGAGATTCTTGATCAGGAGGGGAATCGAGGGTTATGGAGAAAGGGCAGGAAAGTGGATGTGAGGAAGGTCAGGTCAGCCATGATCCTATTGAATGGCAGAGCAGGCTTGGTGGGCTGAATGAGCTGTTCCTGTTATGTTTTTATTGTATGTACATTTGGGGAGAAATTGGTATGCTGAGTTTTTCTTGAATTGCCAATACAGTCTAATTTAAGAACAATATCATCATTGATTTATAATTTTCTACTTAACAGCCACAAATTCATTTGCTATATTTGTGACAAGCCCAGTGCCTCCAAGTGCCATTTACTAAATAAAAGGGAGTGTTTGCCATGCAGCTGCTGTGTTCAATATTACATTGTACAATAAATTGCCCAAGTAACTTCCACCTTAATCCTAGGTCAGTGTGTGATACAGTCTTGTGTTTTGTGAAATTGAATTTTGCATAGACTTGGTTTTGCCAGTCTGTTTGGGACTAATTTGATCATAGGTTAGGGTAATGTGTACTAGCCTTGAAAGAAAACTAACAGAAGGAAAATGCTGAAAGACTTACCCCAAAAATTGCAGACTTACATTGTTTTGCAGACTGCCATTCATGTCCTCAGGACTCTGAAGTGGTTCAAAATTGTTTAAATAGCTTGAAGGGTAATCCCAAATGTACTGTTAGTATGCCAGTCAATTTCCTCATGGCAAGTTTGCAGACATACTGCTGTGACATTGGAGTCGAAAACATTTTCAATGAAATTAATTATTGGGCAAATTTTGCCTAGAGCACTGAGGAAACTTCCAGGTCCTCTTCAAGTAGTGCCATGAGATCTTCTGTTTTCATGTCTTAATGTAATGTCTAAACCAAAAGACAGCAGTTCCAAAAGTATGTAAGTCCCCCAATTTGTAATCAGTTGTAAGATTAGATTATCTGTTTGGGCCCCGAGAGGGCAGGGCTTGAACCTTCTGACTCGGAGGAATGAGTGCCAGCCTTGGCACAATGTCATATTTCTGCATAGATTAAGATCTGTAGTGAATCTCAAAGACAGTCAGTCTCTGCATCTCTGTCTCTTTGTGTGTGTCTCTGTCTGTCTCTCTTCCCCTCCAGAACATGTAATATACGTTTCTAAAATATTACTCAGATGGTATAAAATCACTTCTGATCTTTTCTGAAAATAACTTGGTCTTGATACTCCCTTTAAACTCCCTCACAAGGTGGCATCACCAAAGAATGCTGAAGTAGTTGGATATCTGCTGGCAAAGATACCTCTTCTGCAATTGTTCCACTGCTCGACTATAATTCTGATACAAGAATAATGATAGCTAAGAAAATGTGATGTTTTTGTTAAGAGTTTATCCAGACTCTTATTTAGGATATCTATGTACAAGCAAGGAGTAAATTCAATCCCTTGAACGTGCTCCTCAAGCTGAAATATAAAGGCTGATCCGATTGTAACCTCAAATCCTCAATCCCACTTAGCACTGATAAACTTTACCAACTTGATTTTTAAAAAATACCTGCCTCTTCCATAAAAATGTTCAAAGACTTTGCTTTTACCACCATTTCAAGAAAAGTTCAAAAGACTTGTGATTGTTTGAATGTTAATAAAATTGACTTATCTTTGATTTAAATGAGAGCCTCCTGATTTTTAAACAGTAACCCCTGGCTGTAGATCTCGCTTAGGAGTAAAGATCCTCTCCACATGCACCCTGTAATGACCCCTCCGGATCTTCCATGTTTTAAGGTCTTACTCTTCACCTCTACTCTTGGGAACAGTGTTGGTACAAGTCTAGCCTTTCCAACCTTTCCTCATAGGGCAATCCACTCATTCTAGATACTTTGGTGAATCTTCTGTGCACTGCCTCCAAAGCATTTACATCCTTGCTTAAATAAGGTGATAGATTCCTCCAGAATAGATGCATATGTGGCTTCACCATTGCCCTGTATAATTAAAGCATAACATCCTATATTTGCATTAAATTCCTCTTGTGATAAACTGTAACATTCTGTTAGCCTTTTAATCATTCTACCTGCATTGTAACCTTTTGTTATTTGTGCACAAAAACAATGAGATACGTCTGTTTGTTGGTTTGTGATGTGGTTTGGTAAATAATGCTACCAGAGTTCAAGTCTTTAAGAAACCAATATCAAATTTACTGAAGACTCCAATGCATCAGAATCAGTACTTTTTGTCATTTTTTCAATATTATGAAGTCCGTTCATGCCATCTTCAAGATTACTCACCTTCTGTTAAGATAATAATGTCATTTTATTAAGTTTTAAATGCATAGAGGAGCAGAATCAGCTGGTACAAAAAGGGTCTAAAAGGATGTTGAAACCATTGGAAACAGCAGCAGATTTCAGCATGTACACCCTAGCCATTATTTAGTCCGAACTAACTCGTGATTTATCTAACTTCCCTTCAATGGAACATTACTGTGCATAAATTAGATGCTGTGGTTGTCCACAGCACTGAAGACTTGTGTTCCAGAATTTGCCAGTTTCCTAACCAAATTCTTCCAGTGCAGTTTCAACACTAGTATCTAGCCGACAGTCTGGAATAGCCCAGGTATATCCTCTACGTAAAAAACAGGAAAAATCCAGCCTGGCTAATTACTGCCACATCAGTCTAATCTCGACCATCAGTAAAGCAATGGAAGGTGTCATCAAGAGTGCTATCAAGCAGCACCTGCACAGCAATGACCTACTCAGTGACACCCAGTTTGGGTTCCATAAAGACCACTCAGCTTCTGGTCTCATTACAGACTTGGTTCACACATGGACAAAAGATCTGAATTCCACAGGTGAGATGAGAATGACAGGCTTGACATCAAGACTGCATTCGACTAAGTGTGGTGTCAAGGAGTCCTAGCAAAACTGGAATCAGTGGGTATTGGGCTGCAAACTCTCTGCTGGTTGGAGTCATACCTGGCACATAGGAAAATGGTTGTGGTTGTTGGAGGTCAGTCAGCTCAGCCCCAGGACATCTCTGCGGTTCCCCAGGGTACTGTCCGAGGCCCAACTATCTACAGCTGCTTCATCAATGACCTTCCCTCCACTACGATGTCAGAAGTGGGGGATGTTAGCCAGTTCACTGTTTGCAATGACTCAAATACTGAAATAGCCCATATTCAAATGCAACAAGATTTGGACAATTTCCAGATTTCTGCTGACAATTGGCAGGTAACATTCACAGCACACAAATGCCAGGCAATTATGCCCAATAAGTGGCAATTTAACCAAACATCTGTAATGTTACCATCACTGAATGCCCCATTATCAACACCCTTGGGGTTACCAGAAATTCAACTGACTGACCACATAAACACAGTGCCTACAAGAGCAGGTCAGAGGCTGGGAATATTGTGGCAAGTGACTCACTTCCTGACTCTCCAGTACCTGTCCACCTTCTACAAAGTAGCCCGTTTGATTAGCACTACATCCACAGGCATCCACTCCCTCCACCATCAGCGTTCAGTCACAGCAGCGCATACTATCCAGAAGATGTACTGCAGAAATTCACCAAAGATGCTTAGACAGCACCTTCCAAACCCACAACCTTTCCACCTAGAAGGACATGGGCAGCAGATACATGGGAATGCCATCATCTGCATATTCCCCTCCAAGCCACTTGCCATCCTGACTTGGAAATGCATCGCCTTTCCTCACTGTCACTAGGTCAAAATCCTGGAATTTGCACTCTAATGGCATTATTGGTCAACCTATTGACCATGGACTGCGCGGTTCAAGAAGGCAGCTCACAACTGCTTTCCCAAGGACAACTAGGGACAGGAAATAAATGCTGCCAGACAGCAATGCCCACATTCCACAAGTAAATTAAAAAACATTATCAGTAAAGCACAAGTATACTATGTAGCACCTGTAGCTTCCAATCCTTAGAATAGCTTGTATGCAAATACAATGGTTTTATTGGGAAAATACACTAATTTCATTCAAAGCAAGCATTTTAATTCAGTCTCAAGTCAAAGTTAAGGTTAGTCGCAAACTTAAAACAAACTTAAAACTTTATCAATCTAAGGACAGCATCATAGTAGCAAGAGTAGACTGTCAAAGCCCCTCAGGTTCTGATGCTGAATTTATTCATAACTGATCTGTATTTCAACTCCCTAAAGCAGCTAGTGTATTTTCTGTATATCTTGATGCCTTTACTGCTCAAAAATGTATCAGCATGGCCTGATTTTTCAAAATACCCAGCATCAAAACTCCTCGCAGAACAAATTCCAGATTTCTCCTGCGGAAGGAAAAAATGTTTCTTGTTTTCGTTCCTAAACGTCCTAACTGTAATTTTAAGGGGTGACCTCTTGTTTTTGGTTCCTTGACCCTTCAAATATCATTATCGGTTTAAAGATCTTAATCAAATAATTCCTCAACCTGCTAAACTCAGGAGTACATGCTGAATTAATGCCAGTTGTCCTCTTAAATTAACCCTTTAAAACCTGTATCTTTTAATAGTCCTTGGGCCATTAAATCTATACTGAGCTACAGTGCCCAAAACTGATTGTGTCTGATTAAGATTTTGTATAACCGCAACATCACTTCTTCACTTTTGAGTTCCGAGGACTCCTCGGTTTAAGATAATGACCAATGTTCCACCAGCTCTTTGGATTTTTTCTGTAGCTATGCCCTAGCATTTGGTGATTATTATATCCCTAAATGTATATTCTCATGTACAGCACCTAATGTTTCTCTGGGAATAATCTGATCAGTCTTTCTCAGGTCCAAAGTGGATGATCACATCTTGGAACTCATTCGGGTATTTTGACTATTTGTGGTCTATACCGATCTGCACCTTCCATTTTGTGCCATATTCTATGTCTGCTAAATTAACGTCAAACTTGGATAGCCTACTGCTTATTCTGTTGCACTGTTTTTCTTTATATATAGTATATATAAAATGAAATGTTGAAGTCCAAATTCTATCATGTTGAACTCATCAACAGCTTGTGGTCCTTTGCCATCTTTGCATGGAACAAAACTTCTAACTGTATGCCTCAGGCCATGAAAGCTTTACGGAACTCTTTACAAAGATTTATCTGTCCAGTAGCTGCTTGCATTAATACATGCTACAATTGTGCATAAATATTTATTAGACTTTTTAATTAAGCCATTGTTTTCTGAGACATTTGCCAGCCCCTCCTCTAACCAGAACCATGGCTGCTGTTGATGAAGTAGCTGTATTGTGGGTGGTTCTGCTTGCTGGCTCAAGTGAACATCTCATCTAACGATTCCAGTGATGTTTTATATGTTGAAATACCTAGTTGAAGACAGATCCCACAGTCCCTACAATTGAAAAGTGTACAAGAGAAAGCCTAATAAATTAAGTAAACATGTTTAGGAGACTTTATTGATATTGAAGCTCTTTTGGGACATCCCGAGGTTGTGAAAGATACTATAAGTACAATTTGTCCTGGTGACAGGGATTATGAAGCTAAGACATCACAAGGTAAGATATAGAGTGATTCCTCTTTTTGTTAGAGATATTTTAAACTCTTCTTTGAAAGCAGAAATTTATTTATGGGACAAAAGAATAGAGAATCCTGTACACTACTGCTGTATCTTGGGATAGGTTTAATTATTAACACATAGCCATAGTTCTCGTTATGAAAGGAGCATGTGATGTAAATGGTGTATGTAATACAATTAATTTTATTATAACTGTCAGTCAGTTAGCAGGGTCTGGTGTTTTTGGCTTAACGTTGATGTCATCCACAGTTTTTTTTTTTACTGCAATATGATAGTCTCCTAGGTCTACTCTACCCGATCTGTTGTAAATTGATTATATTTCCCCATTGGAAATGTTTTGTGACACAGGGCATCATCTTTAATGAAATTTGTGTGAAATTAAATTCTGCGAGTATTTGTATAGGCAGCATAATGCAGAATGAGTAAATCAGCTTAATTTATTTGCAGTTAGAGTAGCATCAGCGTTGGAAGAATGCAAATGCAGCCTTATTCCAAAAACTGAAGAGGCTGTCAGATGAGTAAAAAGTTAAACCATTTATTAGGCAGCACTGTAATTTGATGGGCAGAAAGTTCACGGTTCAGTAATTTAACACACCCAGCCAACGAGAGCAGTTAAAATGGGATGAGGTAAGATCAGCTTAAAGTTAGCAGAAAAGTGGTTGATAGAGATGGTAGTATCAGGGGTGTATGCCATTTCACATTCTGGCCAGAAGGCCTTCGCTGGGTAGGAGGTTAATAATGGAAAATGATCTGCTTCACTGGAGGGGATAAATTCTGTCAGAAGCAGCTGGATCTTATTGGAGTGTTAGCTTATATACATGACAGTGCAGAGTTGGTGCTTGTAAAAGACGCAGCATGACTCCAACAATCTAATGTGACAAAGGAGTTATGGAGGTTGTGTCATTTATTCTATTTTTGCCTGTTGTTTACTGTATATTGAGACAAACGAGAAGAATTTTAAAGTTTCTGTTACATCGGGATATGTGTATAATTTTGTCTGTCAGATTTATTGAGAAATTCCTCTGGCTTTTTAAAAAAATTTTGTGCATAATGCTATTTTTAGGAAATAAAAAGCCCTTTCCAGTTATTAAAACATTCCTTTTCCTTTGCTTGTCCTTCAATAAGGAGGAGGGTTGATTGGTAAAATTTGTTATGCTGGTTGATGAGATGTCAGTTCAAATCTCTCTGCTGTTTTGTATTTTGCTTGCCCTCCCCAAAGCTTCTGTGAGGTTGGTGTGACCCACAGCTTAAATTGCTTGCTATAGTGTGTAGTCAAATTTATATATTCATACAAAGCTTTACATTTTTACGTGCTGAAAGGAAGTTGATTGCTGTACTGGTCTACTAAAGCTGTCAGTCCTTTGTTTAGCAGAATGTTATCAATGCTTGGCAATTACATTGCTTCTAATTTTTTGTAAAATCATACTTACTATTCAACCATTGGCACCAATTGTGTATTTAAATCTCATTTGAATAGGTGTCTATTGTGACCCCTACGTAGAAAGTTTTAATCCATTTATGATAAACATTGAGATCTCAAAACAGTGAAGTTCGCTAAGTATTGTTTATATAAGAAAAAAAGAAGGTTGTACTTTTATACACTGTACCTTCAAGTTCAAGAGTTCATAGTATGGATCTCTTTCTTTCAATACAGGTGTTTGGAACATTCAGTTGTGCTTTTGGCAAACTTTAAATTTTGCAAGATGGATGGAAAATAGCTTTTGATGCTCCCTTTGGAAAATTTATTTTATTTTCTTAAAAAATGAGTTGATGGCTTGAACTGATCATCTATTCCTGTCACTGAGGCTAATATAGATTTTGAGAGTAAATATGTTTCTTCTTAAAATAATTTTAAAAAGAGTGAAGAAACAAGTGTGTATATTTTTGCTCCTTTTATTAACATGCTCAAAAACAGAGTGTATATTTTAAAATATTAAGAAAGTAAGGCCACACTGATCTTGTGTGCTAAATTTATTCATGTTTCATAACAGATTTAATCCATGTAGTGCCTTTAGCACAGGGATATTTTGACCTTTGACAAGAAGTCCTAAATTTAGGTAGGAATTGATGTTTTCTTGTCACTGGAATTTCAATTAAGCATTATGTGTGTGAACAGTGTCAAATATCCACTAGTACTAATTTTGTGCTAACAGACGTAGGATATGTTTGCCAAGAGCATGTCCAGGTGTGTAATAATTGAAGAAATGATGAGTTTACAGGTTTATTAATATTGGTATTTATGGTGGGAGCCATATGATATAAATTGAGTTACAAATTGTACAGGCACGTATTTTTCACCCTATTCCTTATTGGCACCGATATGTTCAGTAAATTCTATTCCAGCTCTGAAATGGAGTCTAAATTGCCTGAAAAATTATGGAAAATTTGACTCAATGTATTTTTATCTTAAGGGAAATAGCTCTCAGAATTATTCGCTAGGAAGTAATACGAGTACTACTGCATCCAGCAAGACCACTTCATCTGCTCCAAAGGTTCGCAAGTCCGTTCACAGTCGCATACATGAAGCTGTCAAAGCCATTGCATTGTGTCACAATGTAACACCTGTCTATGAGTCACGTGCAGGGGCGAATGGAGAAACAGAATATACTGAGGCTGACCAGGACTTCAGTGATGAAAATCGCACCTACCAAGCCTCCAGTCCTGATGAGGTCAGTTTCTATATTAATTTAGCAATTTATGCTTATAAAGTTGCAAAAATTGAGATACTTCAATTGTCTGAAAGTTAATAAATTTGGAACTACATTGTTCATGAACTCAGGTATTGGCTTTAAAATGGTAAACAAATTGAGTCAAATTGTGACTGGATTAAATATTTAATGTTTCAAATGAGACAAAGCCTCTTCAGAATTTTAAGGACCCATATTGATGCAGCGTGCACTGAAATGGCATGCCTTGAAATTCAAAGGGGAAAATCTGAGTGAATCATTGTTTAACTTATTGAATATTTTTGTACTTGGAGTGATAGGTCATGCCAATGTTTCACGATTACTGAACTGCCATTCTAAAGGCATATTTTATTGAAAAATCCTGCTTCTCTATTATGTCCTAAAGCTTTATTTAGCAAAATTGTTCAATTGATGTCTCCCTTTTAAATTATTCACTGTTGGCCGAATGAGATTTTCCTAAGTAATATTATCTCTTAACTGAGATACAACTGGCACCTATTTCATCTTCGGTGTTGACTGAAGAGCAACTAACAATCTGCATAAGCCTGAGGTGTAACTAAATTCCTTGAGTATTGTAAACCTAGCAGTAGGTTTATGCACAATACCTTCTGGTTCACATAAATTTACATTTTGATTTGTCTGTGATTTTTTTTTTTAGTCAGACAAAGCTTTCTTTTTGGCTTCACTGTAATTTGAAGTAAATGATGAATGCATTTTCTGTTTCATATGTTTGTGTAACAACTAAAAGGGAAGCAACAGTTTGAACTTGCATCCCTTGAAGGAAAAAAGCAATTCAGCCAAAATATATTTTACCTGAGCTTTTAACTCTGAAACACAAAATCTGTAATGATGAGCTGTTTTTCTTGACTACCCAGCTTTTCATTCTTATCTCTAACATTTCTTTTATGTGGTTTTGTTTTGTAATTCTCAGTTTTTATTTTTTCTTCTTCAGTCACTCCAGTAATGAGTTCCATTTCTTTTGGCTTTTAATTCATTTGCTAACCATATAAAATTTAAATTTGCATTTACTTGTGCCGGATGTTTATGTTTTTATAAACAGTGTTCTTCCCTCTAATTATGTCCCAAGATCAAACTGAAGGACAGGATATTTTTGTAAGTGTACGGTTTCTTAATGAGACTTGCCCAGCAGTGATGATTGCTTAGTGAAAACTTCAGCTGAGCTCCACTGCAAGGGTGCATGAACTACCAAGTCAGAAATAGGGTTAACCTTAAGGACTTCTGGAGATTAGGGATTTTTAGGAAAGATCAAATTTAATGTCGCAGGAGCAAGGATGCCTAGATTTGTATGTATTTCTACATTTCAGTTTTTAACTACTTCAATTTTTAACTTCTTCCAGAATACCTTAACTCAAGCTTTAGAACAAAAAAGTGGTCATCCAAAAATTCACGCAAATGAAAATACAAGTTTAATATTTCTGAACTCTCTAACTGCATTATGAGAACAAGCATGAAAGCCGTGATCTGATAAACCATAAGAAATAGTTCTCTCGAATGTGATATCAATATCCATTTTTACTTCAGTGTATATACGTTAAAAATCAAAGCTTTTACTCTTGAATAGTGCTTCTCATTTGAATTTGATGTTCTAATATTAATAATTGACAAACGTTTCTGGCTGTTCTTTATCATTGCCTTATTCTATTTAAGCTTATGAAAAATTTGAAAGCAAAACCATTTCACAAATAATATAGTGGCAGTGAGTGTACATGAATACTTTTTCTTAACTTGGAGTTTGAGCCCTTTGTAATATTGATATATTCAGCATAAACTATAGAAACTGGTTTCATGTGATACATATGTAACTGGGACTCAGATGTCTTGTTTAGGTTATGTTTGTTCTATTGCTAGTATAAAATTTACTTTTTTTTATATCTGATATGTAATCAATACCTAATTTTGTTGTGAAAGGCAGGAGCTGTTGTCATATGGGTGTTTTGAATTAAGGACACTGTGTCTGCAAATAAACAAGCGTAGACTGTAAAAACAATGTTACAGTCAAACATCATCTTAAGTATATATCCAACAAATAAGATCCATCGTTTTCTTAATATACAGAAAGGTGCATTGACCTAACATAAAGGTCAAGCATAAAAGGAGGTAAACTAAGTGGATAGGTTGATGAAGTGCAGAGGTCAGAAGCCTAGTAATATCAGACATGCTTTAAATAGTGCCTCTGAAAACCTTTGATCCTTCTTGGTCAGAGGGGAATGATTGGCCGCAGTCTTTAATGACTGGTTATTCTCATAAACTAGCTATTTATTTTGTGAGGTTTTCCATATCGCCAACAACTCCTTGTTCTATTACATTTAAAGACTGTGTGAATTTAAAAAATCTAAATAGAAATTATGAACAAAATTTCATGATATTTGTGATGAGCTTGTAATTTTAATAGTATCTAATTTTGACAGTACTATGAATAATATTTGATTTAATTATAAAGAAACCTTGCATCAACAATCAAGTTGCTGTTTAGTTTAAGAGTGTACTTTGATAATAGGTATGGGCATAGTAAATGAGATGATGCGCAAATGAGACTTTGTCAATTTTTTTTATTGCAATTGTTACTGAAACAGTTGACCATTGCCTAACTGCATCTAATATTCTAGGGAAATAAATATCTTTCAGACTTTATTTAATAACACTAACATTTTTCAAAAATGCTAATTCTAATTTGATTCCTTTGTTTTGAAATTAGCTGAATATTTTTGAAAATATTTTTGACTGAAGCATTAGTGACTCAAAAAAAGTTTTATATAGACACTTGACAAATCAGTGATTTGAATTTAGCAACTTGAATAATAGATAACATAGGATTCACATTAAAACTAATATACTGCTACTCAACTGTAAAAGCTGTGTTTTGATCATCAAAGTGTTGAGGCTGTTTTAAGTCTCGACACAGGAGGTGATATTTCAAATGTGTTATTAAGTTTTGCTTTTTTTTGTCTCTATTTTTTGTGTGTTTATTTGGGATGTTGCTGTTGATCATTGTAGCAAAATAACTGGGGAAAAATCTGCTTCAATCATGATTGCTCATGTCAATTTAAACCAGGTGCAGCTGCTTTCTCATGTCATCTTTTGCAAAAAATAAATGAGGTTTCAAAAACATTTCTTGTTTCTGTGCTCACACAATGTTAGATGACACAAAATTAGAAAGGGTCAGTGACACAATGGTTTAAATTATTAAATGCACTGATATCAATATCTTAAACGTAAAAGTTTCACAACTGTATATCAAAACAGATGCACAGTTGTCTTGTTTCAGAGATAGTAGGAACTGCAGATGCTGGAGAATCTGAGATAGCAAGGTGTAGAGCTGGATGAACGCAGCAGGCCAAGCAGCATCAGAGGAGCAGGAAGGCTGATGTTTCGGGGTCTAGGCCT